>ARYC01011634.1:0-11888 GCA_000711775.1 Oxytricha trifallax | reverse complement strand
GTTTTAAATGTGACTTAAATATTCATTAACTTAACTCTAAAACTTATTTATATACATTCACTCTCCCTTCTTTAGCACACTTTTATGCCAACTAACTATCAACTCTCTTAGCTGAACTTTTTATAAAATCGACTGTATCATTAGGTAGGTCATGCATCAGGTGGTATAGCAGCAGTTTCTTATAATGACCTTATAGTATACCCCAGTAGAATTCAATTCCATTAAACTGTGGACTGTAAGTTACGTTGAACACTGGCGTTATTCTAAGTTGTTCATAACTCTTCCTTGTTTCTTTAGTCTTATGAACTGAAATATTATCAACGAATAGTATAATCTCTTATTCAGGGTACTTCTCTCTCAGCTGCTCTAAGAACTTAATATACTGCTCTGTCTTTATAGAGCGATGATGAATATCATAAGTTTCTAAACCAGTATCCTCACTAATTCCTCCAAGAATTGCCATTGTTTATACCTTGACTTTCTAGTCATACACTTCTATATTACTATGTCTCTTATACCAAGACTTCTAGATGAAAGTGTTGAAGGTAAACACAGCCTCGTCAGCATGAATAAACTTAATATTACTCTATTAGGCTGTCTGCATTTAATTATAAATATAATTTAAGTTATTGTTGTAAAATGGCAGAGTGAAATCAATCACTCTCTTGATACGATTAACACCTTTGTAAGATATACCATTTAGTTTATAAATGTTTGCAACTGACTATGCAGAGATCTTCAACTCAGGGAACTCGCGGTGAAACATAGTAGCTCGTTGGTCAAGAGAGAAGTGAGCCCAATACTTCAAAGTTTTATCATTAATAAGATAGTCAATATGCTTTTATAGAAACTTTGACTTCCTCTTAGGCATAGAATTCAGCTATTATTGCTTTAGTTATACTGCTATAAAACAGTGGGATCGAACAGTTGATAGACTTCGCTTTAAGAGCAGTGCAATAGACTTATAGTTCAAGTACTGGTTTGACTTATTCACTGTATATATCACATCCATATCGCAGTTTAAACCCTAAATCTATATACTCTTCATCATAAATAGACCCCAAAAGCTTGCTATTTTTGTCTCGCATTTAATTAATAACCCCAACCCCTAACAAATTCCCTACAAATCAAAGCACTTATAAACCTCATTAAGGGGTTTTGGGGTTTTGATTATCATTAGAGAGAATCACTTCACATTGATATTATTCTTTAAGTTCTTTTTGGAAGAGCAGCTCTGACTATAAACTTAATATTCTTGATTTGTTTATTGTTTCTTCGATAACCACTGAATGATGTTTAGTAGAGGTTGCTGAGAATAAAAATACCTTTTTATTCGAAAATTGCCATAAACCTATTATCACATTTACAATTCATAATGGGAAATTGATAAATTAAAATGAAGTAAATAATTAGGAAATGGAAACTAAAAGAGATCAATGCTGATGGAGCGGTTACACTCACAAAAAATGTAATTTTCAAAAAACATATCTAAATTTTATTTTCTAAAGAGGTCTAACCTAGTAAGAGCCAGTGTAGCACAAGAAAAATAACTCGCAGTAGACATGAACAGAAAAGAGATTCAATGAAATCAAGAAGAAAATGTTCTATCATCTTAAGAAGAGTGGTTAGACTAAGGAACGTTCTTATAATTCATATTTTAATTATTATAATAAGTATTCTATTAAGCTGATTAAATTTTAATTTTAAAATTAATATTTTCACTTATTTTACATGATTTATTGCCAAGGGAAAAGAATGAGCTGTTGTCAATTATAGTATCTAACTCATTTAGTATCACTATTTCATCTTTAAACGAATGACTGTAGTAATTGACCATATCAACCACACAAAAATCATCATGAATGGAGCTAAGTATTTCATCAGTCTAACTGTGCAAGTTCTCTTTGGGTTTAATAAATGTGATTTTTTATCTTTTTAAAGCATAATAGTAAGCAACCAGTGACTGTATCTCGGTCTTCCCAAAACCTGTTGGCATATAAACCATAGAGCAATCTTAGTTAACACCGATAATTAAGCTTGCTTTTATTGTTTAATATTAAGAGTGCTGGTAAACCTCGTTTTATAAAAAGTCTAACATTTTAGAAAGAGAAATTAACTCTTCAAAGTTATTAGAGCTCTAAATATTATTATTTACTTTAGACTCATTTACTCAATAACTTTTTAGCATCTAATTCTTTTCTGGAAACGGAAATGGAAAGTTCTCTTGATTTTGCCTTGATTGTACTCTTAATCCATTCAGATTCATCCTCTTAGAAAATAGCCTTAATTCTTGTCAACAACTACTCTCAATCACTAATATCAAATTTTGAAGGTTCAATGATATTTCAACTTTATCAAGTATCAACTTAGAAAACAATTTGTCTCGAGCTTAGTAATGAGTGCAGCCTGCTTAAATGTTGACCGTCATTTTGCTGGACCTTTATTTTCCTAAACACAGGCATAGCCAGAAGGCGCTCATCGAATTAGTAAGCCAACAATTCAGTAATCGTATCGTATCTTGCCGAAGAGAGTTTTGAGGTTTTTTACAATTCATTTGAGCTTAATCCTGAGTGATGCCAATCGCATTTAATATCTAACTAAAAGAATGAAACTCTTAATAGCTCAATGCTTAGGCTGGGCTTGATTAGCAAGCTTATTTTAATAAGTCCTATTTTTGCTTGTAAACAGTTATCTTAGAGTTAAATTACAATACTCTTGATCATTGATTCGAAATAAGAGAAATCCTCTTATTCAATAAATTCAAAACCCTTATATGAGTCTAGTTAAGGAGCAAGCATTTAAAATAATAACCAACCCTTGGATTTTTATTCCAGTTCTTTTTTTTAGCTTGGAATAGATTAATTACGTCAACTGATTATGGTAATAAACGTTAAAATATTTAAATTATGTCAAGTGGCTTAGGCTAAAGTAAAAGTTTAAAAACTTCATTTTAAACTTTGAAGCTTTGTGATAAATAGCAGGAGTCAGCAATTTTTTCTATTATAAAGAGATTATGTCAAATTTTTATAAGATTTAAACGGGTTTGGTCGTTTAGCTCTATAGAATATTTTGAGCTAATTTTTGAATTAGACTAATATTTTTTGAACTCTCAGCAAAGTCTGATAAGCTTTTTAAATCCATTGATTAGTCTGATGTCTGCTCTTGAAATCTATCTTATAAATTATCAGGACTTTAATAGTTTCTTATTTAATATAAATGAGAATCACTTACTGCCTCTTGATTTTCTATCTTTCCTTCCAAATAACTTCTTGAATGAATTCTTTTCTCAGGTCAAGCAAAGCTTTATCATAAACAGTCTTATCTATGACGTCTTTGAAGATCAACTTTAAATATCAGAAGGTTCTTAAATGGCTTCTATGTGACCACTTTTTCTTAAACAAAGTTTTATTTTTCTTGAAAAATTTTTACACTCGTTTGCGCTTAATAACTTAACTTTAAGAGCTTGCCCATGAGTAATCTTACTCGTCACAATTTCACGATTAATTTTTACGATACTGCACGTCTATATGATAAGAAAGTTCCCCATCCTCACTTTTATCGTAGATGAGCGTTTTAACCATAGTATGCATGCATTTTGTTAAATGTCGTAATTTAATTATTATATTTATACATAATTTAATAAATTAATTTAAAATAAGTTGGCATAATAAATAACCTTAAATTTAATCAATAAGAACACTCCCATCAGCTTTTAAAAAATAATTATAATTTTTGACTTTATTCAGCGTAAACATTTGAACATGATTAATAATAAGTAAGTAATCTTCTAGTTTTTTAATTTTAATTAAAGTTTTGTGATTAGTTGTGATTTTTGTGAACTTTACATAATTTTCAAATAGTTTATTGGAAAGGCATAATGATACTTAAGAATTCTAAGTACCACTTATTAATATTTTTAAAACAAAACTCAATATTATATAGTAATTTAATCAATAAGTTGCAGAACCTATTTATACAATTTAAATTTCTAAATGAGCAACATCCAAAATTAAATACGGACCTTAAATAAATTTATGGAAGAAGAAAAAGACAATCAAGAGATGCTGAAAATAGCTCAAGGAAAGTTTTATGGCTCAAAGATTGACATCTACAAATATCTCACAATTATCTGTAATTATTAATATATGTATTTAGTTATATCTTATTTGTTAATATATATTTACTACCTATAGTAATGATCAACGATGACTTTTTTAACAAGTTTTTACAAGAAGAAAAGCAAGTTCAAAATAATAGTGAAGAACTTTCTGTTTCTAACATACTAAATCAAATCTAGCAAAGTTCTGAGATTTAAAGCTTTTACCCATATAATTGATAAAAAAAGAAACAGATCGACAGAACTTTTTTTTCTCAATATGATACAAACAGTATAGTAATAATACTTGGAGACTTTGGTTCACCATGCACAAGTTGTTAGAAATGATCCCTGTCACAATGAGGAAATGGGGACCTAATTAAGATATCTAGTTAATGGTTCGAGAAGATGATCAAGCATCCATATATTTTAAGTAACTAAACATTATCACCACACTAACCATTTTATAGAAAAACCAGGAAAAACAATTTACTTATTAAAGGCGAGTAAATAAAGATAGTTTCTTGTAAGGACAACAAGCGTTGACATTGAGCTTTTCGATGTTCAATTCATCTGGAGCAAATGATTAATAGATGATATAAAATATCGACGGTCAGTATGAAGGAAATGATAACTAAAGGTACTTAAATGGAAGGGACACTCCATCGCAACAATTTTAATATAATATTTGATACTAACCAAACTTTAATTTATGCTAATCACATTCTAAGAACTCCAAGCAAATCTATTTTGCTTATCTCTTATACTTTTGATTATTCTATACTCTTAATACTCGCTTTGATCAATGAAATGTGATTGACTTCTTTTTTTATTATTTGTGAGATTTTGCTTGTGCTTTTTTTATGATTTTTTAACAAACAAAAGTAATTTTCAATTAGATTAATCTGTGATGAATAAGGATAGTAAAATACTAATGGGATCTATAAATAGTTGAGTGTCTTCTTTGACTATTTTGCTGTGATGCACCCTTAGATTATCACAGACAATAGCAACTTTTCTCAGACCAGTTTCCCCTTGAACTCATTGCAAAATTCTTAGAATTTTTATATATGTACAGACTTCTTATGAATTTTATAGAACTCAAGGCCCTCAGACTCTGATATGTAAGCAACAACTTTATAAGAAAAGCTTTAACTACTCCTATTGCTATAGTGAATATTTTTGCTCTAAATACAATACTCTACTTTTGCTTGAGTATTGAATGAGAAGACTTTTACATCAACAATTAAAATGCTGTAGCTAACATTCCTTAGCTGTAGGAGATGGTTTTGCTTATCAAAGAGCTAATTTACAAAATTTTGGGTTTAATATTCTGTTTTTTTAATTTGATTGTCAATATAGCTTTGTGTTTATCCAAGAAAATGCCTATGGAACAATTGGCATTTTTTTATAATTTAAAGTCTGCAAATGGTTTTAAGTATTTATCTATCACTCGAGAGAAACTCAATGTGATTTGAGTTTAACTTTCTTGATCTTTACTTTTAACTTGTCAGTCGTTGGATCATTTAGCTCACATAGTATGATTTGCACTCGGGGCTTGAATTTCACTCATCAAACTTCATTGAAGCCTCTCTGCATACTTATTTAGTTAAAATTGCATAGTTATAGGGATTAAATTAATCTTATCAACTTTGCACTTGTTTGATTTTAATATTAAAATAAAAATATAAATTTAGGTACTCTTCCGCATAATTTTTGTATAAGCCTGTTTTGCGGTAGAGTACCCTAATTATATTAATTAAATAAAATAATTAAAAATAAATAAAGCATTACTTTTTACAAAGCATGCAATAAATATAAAATTGATATACTTCTAAGATATTTAAAGCAACATGCTACTCTTTAAAGTTACATTCATTTTATTATTTTTATTTTTTAATTTTAATGAATTAATTTACCTAAGTTATAACATATCACTTTTAATATTTATTGCATTCTTTGTAAAAATTAATGCTATATTTATTTTTAACTATTTTATTTAATTAATATAATTAGGGTACTCTACCGCAAAACAGGCTTATACAAAAAATCTGAGGAAGAGTACCTAAAATTATATATTTTTTTTAATATTAAAATCAAACATGCGCAAAGTTGATTAGATTAATTTATTCATCTATAATTATGCTATTCTCACTAATTATATTAAATATTTTTGAAACTTATGTGATAGAAAAAACATAAGCAGGTTTATTGATCTTGAAACAATCGTGGAACCTCAATTCGAGAATGAATAGTAATATATAAGAGTGATTTATTATATAATTAAAAATAATTATAAAAAATATAAAATATAAATGGTATTCCTAAACATGTGCTATTCCCACGATTTTAGAACCAGCACCCAATAATTTAATAACATACTAATGTAAACAAAATGTGTTAACATTTGGACATATTTTTTATATTTTACTCGTAAAGTGTTATTATTTTATTTTGAAGAATTCTGATTTATAAATTAATTTAAAATAACCTTCTTACAATTGTTTATAGCTGTCCAGTTTCTTCTGGTTGTAAGAAAGAAAGCAATAAATATGCTACTTAAAAACATAATAAGAGGGACTATGTGATGATCAAAGTTGAATAGTACCTGACCAAGAATTGCGAATGTGACAAATGCTACAGAAGATATAGATATCGCCAATCACTTTGTCGGCACAACAAGGAGTTTGAAGTAAAGCTGAAGCTGCTGCTGGATAAAGAGTTATAGAACCTCGCCAACGAAGACTATTCTTATGACAACATGAACAGACCTCCCAATTCTATAAGATGTGACGTAACTAAATATACAGTCTGGACCTCTTTAAGAGCAAAACAACTATAAAGGATTGGAACTTATTTAGAGCAATAATTATGGATCCACCCTGGCATTCAGCAATGCTTGACCTTGGCTATAATGTTCTCTGGGGCAAGAAGTTAAAAAATATGCCAAGAAGAATAATTCCTCTTCATGTGAGTGACAAATGGAAAACCATAAGTGACTCTAGACTTTTTTAAGTTGCATGGATACATATGGATAGAGACAGTTGTGTGAGTAAGCTCGACAAGAATGGAAATGCATTTAAAGGTACTTGCATATTACCATGGAACTAGGCTTAGTAAGTGTCAAAGGCAAGTTCGAGAGCAATAAGCAGTTCACAAAGTTTAGACAAAGATTGAATGTTATATTGAATCTGATAAGAGGCACTTCACAAAAACCAGATGAGATATATGACATCTTGGAGATACAAGTACCAGATGGCCCTTACTTAGATATCTTTGGTTGACCGCATAAGGTTAGAGCGATCTTGACAACTATAGGGAATGAAGTTTGACATGTATATATTCTATCTTTTATCTTTTCGCTAAAAAAATTATTAGTTAATGGAATATTTGACTCAAGAGTTAAGCCTAAAATATAAAAATATTCTAAGTTAAATAAACTCTAAAATTATAATAAATGAAAAATTACATTTCAATACTAAATGCCAAGTATTAATTATATTGATTTTAACTTAAATTCTATAATTTAATTTATTTAGCTAATATGCAATAATACCTTTGAGCCTGTTAAGTGATTTCTTTATTTTATAAATTAAATATATTATATTATCATAGTGATATAGACTAATCAAATTATCATTAAATAATTATAATAGATACTTAAATTAATAATAGGATTGTTTTAATTAAATTACTATTTATATGCGTTACCTACATTAAAAAGTAGGTAACGGACCTAAAAAATTATTATAACTATTAAAATCAATAAATGTGTAAAATTTTAATCAGAATATTAAAGACGGATTGTAAGATTAAGAAGCAATTATTTTTAAATTTAATAGTTAAATTAAATTTATTAATTATATTATTCTTAAGCATTCATAGCATATAACATACATATTGTCTCAGAGCTCTACACATTAGACCAATGATTGGTAGAACTTTGTCCCTCTTATTATTATTAAGTCTTTAAGGCTCAAGATTCTGCCATTTGATTGCTGAGAATCTTCTTTGAATTCACTGAATTACCTATTTTTCTTTTTCTCCAGCTTCTGATTTTATTTCAGCAATTACAATCACAATCGCGTCTAATAACAACTTTGAGTCAACTCCGACGCTAAGCTTAACCATTTTACATAAAATGCTTCTATCTTTATCTTAGATAAATTTGAGGTTCTTAAAATCAATATTGCTATATGTTTGAACTTCTTGATTGATTGAGGAAAGTTGGGCAATAGTTTGCTTTATCTACTTGTTAAATACTATTACTATTGGTAAATCAAATTTATGACGAACATTAACTTTTACAGTTAATCTTGAAGTACCAAGGTTTAGATAGGCAAATAATTTTCACACTTTGCGAGTTAATATGATAATTCGATGCTTCTCTCTTTCCGACTGAAAATCAACTGGGAGATAATTCTAAAAACTTTAAAGTAAAATCTGGCGATAGAACTTAGACTTTGAAGCTGAGAACAAGCAAATCTTTTTTATTGACAAAGCTCCATAAACATATAACTAACTTTCCCAAAAAGAGCTGGAAATTTATTTTTAATTATCGTGTCATTCTTATCAAATATAATTTCTTCATCTCTAATTTAATCCTTATAATATGTTGATAATTCGAAGATTATAAAAAATTAATCCTATATTTTAGTATATCTGCTAATCAAGAACTATTTTAGGCTCTACTATTGAGATGTTTTGGCAAGAGTCTTGATATTACGTAGCAAGTAAGGCCTAGACCCAAGTTTAACTGAGCCAGTCAGCATTTTAATAACTTTAATCCACTCATCATAGCTGGCAATCATGGCAACATCCATCTCACTGATAATAGCTGTGTATATAAATTCAGATACTTCTGAGATTTTTGGGAAATTTTTTTAAAGTGTTCCAATTTTTTAAAATTTAAAATTAATAATTTCTCAACATGTTCAGATGATTTGCTTATCTTAGTTTTATATGTAGGTCAAAATTGTTGCAGAAGCCTGTGTCTTAAAATTGTCACAAATTTAGGTTATTTTAGAAATATCATGATGCTTTTAGTATATTATAATAAATTCTAAAATTCTAAAAGTAATATTTTTAAAGGCAAATTAATAGTAATCTATCAAGCTAGGCTCCCACATCTTTTGACACTTTTACTTTTGTAAAACCTCTGCTGATCATGATTTAATCATCCTTTTCATAGTTTTATAGTTTGTGTAATAGCTCATTCCATAAAATAATTTATAGGTACTCTGATATAATTTAGGCTACTTTAACGATATAGCCTGCTTCTATCAAACCACAAGCAAGTATCTTTTTGTTGAATTTTGTGTTCATCAAATCACTAAGCGTGTTAGGCTTGAGTAGAAGAGCAAGCTAAACCAGCGATAATGTAGTTGCATTTTAAAATCTCTTAACTAAAGTACCATGGAGCCCAGCATAGTTGATTAAACATTAAATAAAATTTATTAAAATTTTCAAAAATTATTTAATAATTAGAAATTAATAAACACTATTTTATAATTAATTTTATTTGAATATATTAAAATAGCTCGTATCTCAAATTCATTAAAATTTAGCAACTACTTGCCACATAAATCTAATTAACTAAGTAAGTTACTAATATCTGTTTAAAATGAAATTAAGTATTTAAATAATTTAAAATTCATATTATAAAAATTGTAGGAATACATTCGAAATTGTGAAATTAATTATAAATTTACTTCTTAAAATTTAAAATAATGGCAGTTAAAGTTGGCCAAATTGAACGATCTTAAGCCCATTTGATAGAGAATTTAAAATAAGCTGGACATTATTATCGATGGTACTATTTTATCGCATCGAGGAATTGAGATAACTTCACTTTATTGTGATGGTTTAATTTAATTTTTTAAGAGGAATTTAAATAAAGTGAAGTTATCTCAATCCCTCGATGCGATAAAATAGTACCATCGATAATAATGTCCAGCTTATTTTAAATTCTCTATCAAATGGGCTTAAGATCGTTCAATTTGGCCAACTTTAACTGTCATTATTTTAAATTTTAATAAATAGATTTATAATTAATTTCCCATTTTCGGATGTGTTCCTACAAAATGGTTCAAATGCATAATTCAAATTATATAATGCAAACAATATTGATTATATTTTTGAATGTTTATGTTTAAACTATAATTTAATATAATATAATAATTAAGTTAATTTTGACTGATTTATGAAATTTAAATTATTTAAATGCTTGATGTCATTTTAAAACAGATATTACTAACTTAATTAATTAATTCGATTTATTTGGGACGTAGTTTCTAAATTTCATTGATTTTGAGATATGTGCTATTTTTATAGATACAAATAAAATAGCGGGTATAAATATCTTTTTATTATATCATTTCTCGAAATTCAAATTAATTTTACTAATTATTATCAGTTGAGGTGTTGAACATTTTGAATGAATGAAAGAAATGATTTTATTAGCAGCCCTCCTTCAAACTTTTAATTTGATTGTTCGTTAGCAAAAAGAGTGATATTCAACTTAATTACTACTTTTGGCTGTATTTGTCAGAATGATGACAGAATATCATAATAGTGATTCTTTTCAATCAGTTAAGTAATTTCATATATTTAATTGCTTGGCTCAATACTTACTGCTTTCTTGAATTCTTAGCAACTGCTTTAAAGTGTATGTGAGACACTCTGAACTGAATATGTTTGGAGTTCAGGAGTAAGCAATTAAAATTTCTTTATCAATCCGATTGCAAGCCTTTGATTGCTTCCATTGCAATGAGAATTAAGGATGGTTTTCTGCATAGAAACTTTACTCGAGTCAACATTCTGGATATAATCAATAAGACTAAATTTAGACCTTTAGTTTAAAATATTTTTGAAGAAACATTATAATTATCAGTTTTATTTTTAAATTCCAGGGATCATTTAAGGTTTTTATGCTGAGTTCTAATTGTGTTTTGAATTAACTATTTTGAAGATTGTGTAAAAAGAATTGCTCCTTTGTATATCGATGGAGCCTTTGACTTATGAATAGGTCTTTATGAAATTATGAGTTAGTTGTTGAAGCAATTGCATTTACTCGATAGATAGAGACTTGTTTGATATGATTTATTTTTGGCTTTTTTTTAAATTATAATTTTTAGATATTTCCTTACTATTTTCTTCCACCCATGAGTCATCATCATCGCTCATCTCTTCTTAATAGGATTCAACATCACTTTGAAGACTCTACTTAACTGTTATTTATTGATTAATTGTAGTAGTTATTTACAGTTTAAAATCTTACCTGAGCTTTCGATTAAAAGTAAAAAGGGGGCTTTTCTATTAAATAAAAAATTTGATGCTTCACTATAATTAATAAAGTTTAAGTATGAACAATAGTTTTTTAATAGAAAAAAATATGTTTTGTGACTATCATTCCTTTCTGCAAAATTATGAAATTGTTTAATTATTCCAAATATTTTATCTCTTTATCTTTTAATAAATCGGGATAAAGAAATTTCTTTATAATCATTTTATCAAATTTCTGTTATTTTTTGTTATTGATAACAAAAAATCACAGAGAAACTTGTCAATCACCTGCTTAGAAATTTATAATAACAATTTGTACAAATTCTCAAGTACTCCTATTAACTATATAAAACCTTGATTTAGTATCAAACAATTAAAGTTATAATTAAAAAATCAGAGTCTATGGAAACAGCTATACAAAAACCTTTGAATTAAATGTCACAGCCTAGTGAAGGTAGAAATCAAGGACACCTGAAAATCACAGAGAGGGAATTATCAGCTAAATTCA
>ARYC01011633.1:0-16092 GCA_000711775.1 Oxytricha trifallax | reverse complement strand
CCAAAACCCCTTAGTGAGGTTTATAAGTGCTTTGATTTGTAGGGAATTTGTTAGGGGTTGGAGTTATTAATAGGTTTTAATGTCAACTTTATAGTAAATGTATTTAATTTAATCACTGAATATGCACTTTTGGATCATGTGGGAGAGGTCTGAAGTTTATCTCACTTAACCACAACTCTATCTGCTCTATTGATATGTCTGATCTTGAGTTTGGTTTAATTATTATTGACTCTGCCATTTTGTTTCATTGATTGAGATACTCTTGTTTTGTCAATAAATTGATTTATTCTTTGTTTAGCATCCTTCTCGCATCTTGTAGAGTAGTATTCATTGCGAGGCATATCGCACTCTATTATTATTGCTGCTATAGCCCACACATCCCACTAAAAGTCTGCATCTCTCCAGTCTTCTCTTTCTGGATAGTACTTTTGCGTTCACATTACAGTTCCAAGCCTTGATACTTCCACTCTTTAGGCCCTGTTGAAATCGATTATTGCTACTCTTACAGGTGAGAAGTTTATCATTATATTTTCTGCTTCAAATCTCTGTGAACAAACCCTAACTAATGAAGCTCTTTAATACCTTATACGCTCTGAGTTGTTATTTATCCAAGTTACTTATGATTCCTTTGATCTGTTATGAAATCTCTTAGGGTCATTTCATAGAGTGGGAGTCTGAAAGCAACATTATTGTTCACCCGCGAGGTACCCACCCCAGTCCCTAAACAGATGTACCCCCCCCACCCCTCCTCCCACCTCAAAAATGAAGTCCCCCTAATTTAACCCACTTTATATGAAAAATAATATTCCCAAGGTCTGAATCGACTCCCTTCATGACATCTCACTCTCATAACAATATTTATATATAAATGACATAATTTTTCAAAATTATCTATTATCTTTTTAATTGCTGTTTTGATTTTATTTTGAATTTTTGGCAACTGTCCTTACGTGCGTCGAATATTTAAGACATATACTGCCATAGGAAAATATATTTCAATTGAGTTTACATTGTCTAGACTTATTGAAGATTTTATTAATACAATAAAGGTATACACAAAAAATTTCAAAAATCTTTTTCAGCCTAAATCATCGCTTTTCGATTTAAATATAAAAATTAACATGAGTGATTTTTTTTTAAAAATCATTTCCTATCCTAAAAAAATATAATTTTATCATAAAAAATGATAATTGTTATGCTAAGATTTAACTAATTGAAAATAAAAATAAATTAACAAACATTATTATTATTTATTAATATTTCATTATATTAAGAATTTTATTCTAGACAGTAAATGATTTTTAAAAAAAAATCACTCATGTTAATTTTTATATTTAAATCGAAAAGCGATGATTTAGGCTGAAAAAGATTTTTGAAATTTTTGTGCATAGCTTTATTGTATTAATAAAATCTGCAATAAGTCTAGACAATGTAAACTCAATTGAAATATATTTTCCTATAGCAGTATATGTCTTAAAGAGTCGACGGACGTAGTGACAGTTGCAAAAAATTCAAAATAAAATCAAAACAGCAAATAAAAAGATAATACATAATTTTGAAAAACTATGTCATTTTATATATAAATATTGTTATGTGAGTGAGTTGTCATGAAGGGAGTCGATTCAGACCTTGGGAATATGATTTTTCATATAAAGTGGGTTATATTAGGGGGACTTCATTTTTGAGGTGGGGGGAGTGGTGGGGGGAGGTACCTCGGTTTAGGGACTGGGAGGAGTGGGGGGGGTACCTCGGGGTGAACAAATATCCTTGGCAAGGAGAACAGCATCTAGCTTGATTAAGAACCTACACTCTTTAAACTTTGCTTGAGTGAATACTTGATACTCATTTGTAAGCTCCATCTAATATTTATCATCACTTAAGAGATAGTTGAAGGGATACCCCTTGTATGCGTATTGATGATCATTGATAACTTTCTTATCAAAGAAGTCTTCTAATATTAGGTATCTAGGTCAATTTAAGCAAGAACCGGTATTTTCTTGTATTGAATCTTGATCATAATTTTTGTTATTTCATAGGTCAGTTGGTTGCGTGCCTTCCTAACGTACTCTAACTCTCTTGCTGATTCAGGCACTACGACCTTAGAATATTCCCTCGCTTTTCTTTTGTTGAGAAGCTTCAGCTCAACTTCATGATTCTCAACCTCTATATCTTTCTTGCGAGCTTTTAATAGATGCTTCTTCAAGTCTCTTGTATGAGAGTATTGCTTATGGCACTCAAAGCAGTCATACTTTCCATCTATTTTATCATGCTTTAAGTATACAGTGGGCTTGGCTTCTCTATGCTCTTTCTTCTGTCTGTACCAGCTTGATTTATGAGCAAAATCTCTCTCACATAGCTCACAAAAATAGACTTCAGCTTCTTCAGTTTGTATAGGAATTTTAATAATACCTTTCTGCTTCTCTCTGTCTCCACACATTTGCTTGCCATTTATTTACTATTATTAATTTCTATTTTAATAACAGAGACCTCAAGTGATAGCTCTGGTAGTTCCTTATGAGAGTTCATCTCACAGCTTTCACACTTTTTATTGCTGCCAAAGGTAAGTCTCATTTAGTTTGATGGAAGTGAAGTTCAAAAATTGTAAATGTTTTAGAAAGTCAACTGCCACTAATTTAATTTAATTAATTATTAATTTATTTTTTATTACCCTAAATCAATTATACTTTAGCAATTTAAAAACATGAGTCTATAGCATTCTAATATCAATAAAAATACTCAATCAAACTATTAAAGGTGTTCTGGGGTTTTGAGTAGTATCTTTTTCTAATTGTCCTAAGAATTACTTATTAGATCTACTGCTGTAAAGGATAATTAATAATTCTCACTTCTCATCACTTTGCTTAAATCTATTTAATGGAATTTTCCTAAGAAGTTTCTATATCAATCCTTCTAAATTATTCAAAAGCCATAGAAATCGTCGTGACTACTACAACGCATTCTAGATATTTTATTAAACATCCCCATATTGACCATTATCGAGTAGCCGCCTCCTTCTAAATGTCTTTATATCATGACGATTATATAATTTTTGATAAAAAAAATTTTTCGCTTACCTCATACACTGAACTATGTGGGACTGTAATTTTATAGGAATAACCTAAGGCTTAAATAAGAATGCCCTTACTATGGCACATCGCACACAAAGATTTACTGAAGAATGTTTAAAATACTTTCCAGTGTTTGCTTTCCAAATAGCAAAACAAAAAATTTCTTTTTATTCCCCTTCTGTTATATGACTTGGAATAATGCTTTCACAACATCATCATAAATCATCTTTAAAACTCAAAAGTTATTGAATTTTCCAAATTCTATAACTTAATTTTTCTGATTGCAAAAGTTTGAAGTAGCTCTACTACTGACATGATCTTCCTCTCAAACAACCCAGATCCCACTTATATCTTCATAATTCTTGTGAGAAATCACTTAAATTGCAAGGATTTTTCCAAAATTTCAATATGTAGTCGTTTAGATATTGTATCTTACTTCACTACTACAAATCAGTGTACTCTATTAGAATTTAATATTTGGCTTTTAATGGAAATTATGAAAATCCTCTTGAACCATTATGCTGAGACATTGAAATAATCCTAATCTCCTGCAATGATATGAAACTTGAATTGATTTTAAAAATTCCTATAGATTTTTCTGATCAGACTTTATATTCTTATTATTGAGGCACTTAAGAATTTTTTCACCAGAATTAATAGATTACTTAATAAAAATATTATGAAGTTCCTTTTGATGCTTGACACAAAAAATTTCGATGTAATGTTTTCTATTTCTATTTCTTAATGACTGCAGACAAACTATATTCTTTCGCTTATATCTTTGATTGTCTATATCACATTTAAAAAAATCAGGAAAAAATACAAATCTAAATATTAAAAGGAATCAAGCTGTTATATATAATATTTACTAAACGAATTTATAATAATACTTATAAATTTGTAAAAAAATAAGATTCTTAATGCTTATCTATAATTGTCCTTTTAATACTCCAAATTAATTTTGTTTTTTCATTTAAATTGCTTATAATTTAATAGAGTTACTTTAACATTGTAGATTTAGCATCTAAATCTTCTATTTTTTTTCTATTGTATATTGTTTTAGTTTATTTAATTTAATACTATTAAATCTTGGCTTGCAATCATAAAATACTAATCTCGATAGCTAATCATTTATATATTTTCTATAATTATAATCTTAAAATTATTAAATTATCTCGTATAACTCAAACATTTTTAATGCCTCTAAAATTTGGTTTATTCATTATATTAAGTGAGTATAATCAAATTGAGGAGATTGTAGTAAAAGAAATGAAAAATACAATCAAAAATGTAAACACAAGATCAAATTAGATTAATGTTTTCTAACAGTCGATATTTTGAATTAATATTAAGTACTTATTTATTAACTTTAATTGATTAATCAAACATGGAAAAATTCCGTTTTATTTATTTCACTTTTCCAAACTTAATTCTATTTTGGCACACTAACTTTTCTTGCTGCTAAAGTAGCTGTTGATGAAGATCTTATGCTCTTTTAAGATGAGAAAATTTCGAAAAAAATATAGATATCTTCAACATATCTTCAGGGTATCTTCAGGATATCTTCCCTTAAAACTAGAAAAAATGGGTTTAGTAACAATAACAGTAAATGCAGTAGCAATAGCTTTAACAGATACAGCAATAAATAATTTAGGTTTTAAATATGGACTGATGATTGATTTACTTGAATCTTATGACACTGCTTAAAGATAATTAATGACTCTAAATTTTAAGAATGAGACCATCCAAGCTCTGCTTTTGAATTCTTTACTTTAGAAACAATTTTGACATCTGAATAAAATTAAGGATAGATGAGTGTCAAATTCTCATAGATAACTATTAAAAATATGCAATTAACTAGGAAATCAAACATAATTCATGTTAGTAATCTTTTATCCTAAATTAACAATGAAATCTTCTGAATGCAATTTTGCAAATAACTTTCTGGATATTGGTTCATATTTCTATCTTGAGCATAACTCTGAAATGTTTAAAATATCTAATATTAGTTTTCAATCTAACAAGGGACAATTACTACACTTGTAGCCTTTATTAACTGATAATTTTGATTAATCATAGAATGTTAGTCTGGTAAATTTAGTCATTAAAGGTATTTATGCAGGTCAATAAGCACTGATTTATCATTCAAAGATTTCATATTTGCAAATATCAAATACAAGTTTTGAAGATAATTTTTCAATAGGGAGAGGTTGAATTGTTTTAGAATAAAATGAAAATTCATAATCAACTATTACAGACTCCAATTTCTCAAATAACTATGCATATAACGGAGGAGTATTGCTACTGCATTTACTGTTATTGTTACTAAACCCATTTTTTCTAGTTTTAAGGGAAGATATCCTGAAGATACCCTGAAGATATGTTGAAGATATCTACAATTTTTGGAAATTTTCTCATCTTGAAAGAGCATTAAATCTTCATCAACAGCTACTTCAGCAACAAGAAAAGTTAGTGTGCCAAAATAGAATCAAGTTTGGAAAAGTGAAATAAATAAAAATGGAATATTCTCCATGTTTGATTAATCAATTAAAGTTAATAAATAAGTACTTAATATTAATTCAAAATATCGACTGTTAGAAAACATTAATCTAATTTGATCTTGTGTTTACATTTTTGATTGTATTTTTCATTTCTTTTACTACAATCTCCTCAATTTGATTATACTCACTTAATAGTGAAATATAATTATTAATTTAGATTATTATGGATGAAAATGAAAGAAACACTGAATTTTGATAAATATACATAAAAAAATAACCTTCCTTTTATCAACTATATATATTTTTATTTTTAATTATATAAATTGCAGATTACAAAAAGTTTGTAAATAAGCCAATTTAAATTATTATTAATTAAAAATCTTATTATTATTATTTTAAGGAATGTTAAAGATTAAATCCTAATATTTATTAATGTTAATTTTCAGAAAACTTTTATATTCATATATTTATAAAAGATTTCTTTATAATTTCCTTAGTAAAATATAAAACAACAGTAGTTTTTGATCGAGTAGAAGGATTTTAAATGTTAACAACCTAAGATAGATTCAAAGATGCTATTTAAGAATAGCATAGTTATGGTTCTTTGCTTGAGCAAGTTTAATTTAAGATAGAACATTATAAATTATTGAATAAGTCGTTAACTTCACAGAACTTGTCGCCATTTTTAAATAATGAAAGTTTAACACAAGAAAAAGAATTGCAAAAGTATGTGATGATTTTGCTAAAGAAATTAATGATTTGAAGAGATAGTTTCAGACTTTAGCCCCAAAAAAGTGAAGTTTTAACAGTTTAGCTTCAGCCAAAATTCTTCGAGGAAATCCACTCCTAAGAAAGAAGAAGCTATAAAATTCTTAAGTTGCACCAAATGTTAGCAAATTGAATATCTAGAAAATTTGATTTATATGTTGCAATGCAAGAAACTTCGTGTGTGCTTAATTTTAAATGTAAGATTAATTTTAATTCTAAAATCTTTTGTTTTTATGTAAAACATTTAGTTTAATATCATTCATTCGACAATTAAAATTATAATATAGAGCAGATAAAATACTTATAAATTATAAATTTTCTCTATTCATACATGATATAGTTAAAATTGCCTCTTTTGCACCTGATCCACCTTTTTTAATCGTTTTAAATCTGAATAAACAGGTATAATTCTTACCAAGTATAAGATTTAAATTTAATTCATGATCCCTATTCTACATAATAAGATATTTGGCTACTAAGATAATAATGTAAGTTTTATTGAGATTAATCTTATTTATTTAAAATAACAGTTTATAGAAAATTTTATATTAAGAGTGATGAAAGAAGTGAAAATTAAAATAACTATAAGAAAAACTCAGCTGACCCACATACGCAAACATTATTTTATGTATAAATGCCTGAACAAGATTGGTAGTGATCATTCAGTCTGCTTGGAGGAATCTAAGTATTATATTTTAAGTATAGGATTTTATTATGAAAGGATTCAGCTAACAATATTCGCAATAAGTTGATCCAAACTGAAGCAAGAAAAATTCCCTAAAATATTGAAGATAAAATTTTATTAAATTGTTATTTTTTACATTATTTAAGTATTTAAATTAGCAAATCAGATACTTCCTAACAACTTCAGAATGAACTTGTAGATGAACAAAAGTTTGATAAAGCTTCATTCTCATCTGATCTTGGAAGATTTTTAAACTCTAGAATTGGAGAGTCACTTAATAGAAAAGATATCTAAGGCCAGTTTTAAAGATGTCAAGATTTGAGATTTTATAAATTTAGAGTTACTTGAGAGAATAGTACCTCCTATCATGATTCAGCCTAATGCCAGAGAAATCACTGAAGCTAAAAGTCCAGACTTTGAGCCTAAAATATTTTCAAAAGAGAGTCATAAAAGAAACGCAAAAATTTAAATATTCTAGTGGTTTAGAAGAAAATAATAAACGAGTATTTTATTTGAGTGTATTAATTATTAATGAGTTATGTGTAATCTTAAAGATACTGCTTATTAAAATTGAATTAAACTTGTTAACAATTCAACCTAAACATAAAAATGTATTATCAAAATCTATACTTTATAGTTTTTAATACTGAATTAACTTAACTTATTTTTAATTATTCTTTTTGTGTAAATAAGAACTAAGCAAATATTATTTCAATCTAATATTTTAAATGCAAATAAAATGAGTAATAGAAAGAAAATAATCTCAGAGTTTAATCATAAATAATTTTATTTAGTTAAATAAAGTTGTTACTTAAAATATTTGGAGACAGTCCAACTGTTATTTAGCATCCCTTAGGAGATATAGCTAAATCAATTAAACATACAAATCTATATCATTGATAATGACAAATAAATTTGAAATTAGTAAATGAATTATTACAATAATATAATTTAATTGCTTTGAGTTTAAAAGACAAATACATGCTTATTAAAACATTTAATTAAAAAAAATACTTCCTAGAAAATCTAATATTCTCTAATCTATTGGTATTAATATAATATATACATTGGCACAAACCCCACTATACTCTTAACCAATTAATTATCTAAATTTTTAATTATTATTTTAAAGAAATATAAATTAGTTTCAATCTTTTAATATATTAATATAATTAAAACTAAGAAATTTTAGGCAAATTATTTTTCGGTTATTGTTAAAAAATAATGTTCTTCTGTTTCTCTCAACAAATATTACTTAGATGTTATTTTTTAATTCTCTAAACAGTACTCCATTTTTAGGAAATTAGGAGAAAATGTAGCACTTGAACTGGTATTGCTCAATTGTGTTTCTGTTCATAAACTGAATTGAAGCTTTCCCAGTCTTGATATAATGGGAGTAGATATGAGCTGAGATTATTGCTATAACAATGTTCATATATCTCAGTTAAAATGTAAAAAATAATTAATGCTGTCCTGATTTTAAAAACCATCTTTTTATCTGCATTTTAGTTCAACTTAGTTGCACATACTTCTTCAGTTTGAATATCTACAAACAGCTGCTACTAATGAAGATAAATATAAAATTATTTATTGATATTGCAGTTAACAATCGAATTATAGAATATTTTAAATACTCACTTTAAACTTTATAAATTAAAGAAAATTAGTTAAGAATAAAATCATTGCTCAAAATTCTTGCAGTATTAAGATACCCTAGCTTTTATTAACTATTCTTTTTTATAGCAATAAAATTGAAAAGTTTTAATTTAAAGTTTTTCTCACTGACATAAGATAAGTCAGTTCTAATTATAAAATAAAGATCATAGTCATTAGTTTAATTTAGTTTTACAAAATTATATAGTATATTTGATTATTTGTCTTGTTGATAAATTACTTCGGATCTTAATTGGAAAAAGCTTTTGCTAGTAATTCTTAGGTATTTTAGGATTGGAATGACTGTGAAAATTAAATAAAAGTTACTTCTTTAATAAAAACAATAATTGGATCATATTGAGGTCTCTAGGGACCCCCGATCGATAATGCATGATAGCACATTAGGGACAAGCCATTTTATATTATAGTGATCGGTCAATCACTTCATAAAATTTAATTTAATGGACTCAATCGATAGTCCTCCCAGTCGTCTTCACCACTGTCGCTTGTCACTGTGGTGGCTTGAATGACTCTGCCAGTCTGAATCATCTTTTGTGTTAGGTATATAATTAAGTTCGTAATTTGGTTCACCTCCTTCAAATTATTGTTTTTGTTGCTTGATTGCGTTTCTAACAAATGTCAGAACCCTTATGAAATCTTTGTACAGTTCTTTATAGATTTCCTTATTTGGGTTAAATTAATAGCTGTCTTTTTGATAGACTTCTATTGCCTCTACTATGTTATTAATATAGGTCTCTTAATATTTACCTACCATTCCCCGGACTGTATGTTCAACATGTCTTCTGAGAAAAATTAATGAATTAAGATTTCCTCTTTTAATAGTGAACAACTTATTCTTAGCTTCCAAGTCTTTTAGGAATAATAAATATTTTTCTAATAATTAGAATGAGTATGAGCCAAACTGTTATTTGTATATTTATAATTCTTCTTGGTTCATGTCAATGAAAAATTAAGTTTTATTGGTTTTAAAGGAAAGGATTTAGTCAAGTGAGGGTCCTTGAGGGACAAATTACTTAAGTTGTTTTTAGGGTCTTATAGTTGTTGTTGCCGAGGATTACTTAGCTGGTTGTTTCACTTCCTCTTGAATTAGTGTTTACTTAACTTCTTCTTCATCATCCTTCATAATAACATCTGGACTGTTTATTATTTATTACGGATGTGTTGTTTTTTAAGTAGAGGATTAAGTGAGTATTTATTAATATTGATTTTCCTTAGCTGTGTAATTCATAGTACTTTACACTATGCTAGATGTATTAGAGTTGTTATTGTAAGGGTGAATGACCTTGCTTTTTGTTGGTTAACTCTATTAGTTCTATTAAATTGGCTGGGTTATAATGACGACATCGATCAAATTCTGGTATGATAGTTCGGTCAGAATTTCATTTGATCGGTATGTTACTGATCTGTGACGAAACTTTTTCTTGGGAGTACTAAATAGGCCTGACTCTGACAATATTGAATAAGAGTTGTCTGAGACGTCTGAACTTGAATCGTTCATTTAAAATGCCAACTTATGTGCTTCTTTAGAAATTTTCATGGTTTTTAGAAGTAATTGGACTGATTGCTGGCTTTTGAGTTTCCAGCTTGTAAGAAAGCTAATAATTTGCCCTCTAGCTACTTGTTGAGAGCTTGACCCTTTACTTAGAATGTTTTAAAACTAAGAAGTAGGTACCACGTTCTAAGAATAAAAGATTTTTCTCTCTCTTGCTGAGCCTACTAGAATCTATTCCCTAGTTTTGGAGTTTTCTGTATATGAGCTTGTTCGCTTTAAGCGAGATAAGTACCATAGGTTATGATTAGTATAGCCTAGAAAGGGGATAGCAGAGTTTACTTAAGTCAGTTTTCATTATGACGAGTTGGTGGAAATTTAGGGTATGTTCCTTTTAATTCCGTTCTAATTTTATAATTAACTTCTTTAATAATAAACTCAATAAGTTTTAGATTTCCTATTGTTATTTAGAATAAAAGATAGCTGTTTGTATTTTTCATACTTTTGCCTGTTTTATTGTAAAAATCTTTGTACCCTTACAACATTTTGGAAAGTGATCGAATTTTAAAACTTAACTTAAATTAGAATATATTTTGAATAAAACAAAATTGCATCAATGATTAAATATGCAACATAGATTTTAGACTATAAAAGTTTAAATTCAGCCATTTTTATTGCTTACTAAGTTAATTTGTATTCATTGGTAGGTATGATATATTAATTAACATTTTAATTGATTTTTAAAATATCATAAATTTTATTGTGCTTTCACTATTACAATTCATATAAACTGCTTTTTCTTAGCATCATTCAACTTTAATTTCCATTTAATTAAATTTAAGAGCATGCAAATAATTTAAGAGTCTATTAATTTGTAAAGTTTAATAATGTTTATGCAATTAAAGGGTATTTTAATGAATAATAAATCAAATATTTTATATTTATTATTAAATCATTCACTTTTAAAATTATATAAACGTTGATCGAATTCAAATGTATATTTCTCCGTTGGATTAATTTAATTGTAGTTGAATTTTTCAAGTTAGATGATAATCCACCTATCGCTCGAATGGTTTATTATAATTTTAGTAGAATAGGAAAAATTTAATTTGGAAGTCTACTGTCAATTATCATGGTAAATTATTTAAAAAATATGATCAAAATTTTGAATGCTAGTAAATTATATGCTGTAATAATTATCTGTGAATAATTCAAATTAATATTACTATTTACATAGTTCACTGAGATTTCCCTCAATGTATGTTCTAAAAGATCATCAAAGGCTTTCCTCATCTCACCATGATAATCAGTTGACATAGTAGTTTCTTGTGACACTGATATCAATCAGTCCTCTATGAGACTCCAAATCTAGCATGTCAATTAAAACCTCTTCAATATAGTTTTATAAGTTCTTTTATATAAGATTATAGTTGAAAATATAGTTTCTTTGGGTTAGAAAGCGAATCTTAGATATCATTTGAAAATAAGAAAGTTTCCAACACTTATTAATTTATATAAAATTATTTATTTTAATATAGCTGCACTGAATGGTTCTAAAATGTTTGTTTGGTGTTGAAAGAATTAATCATAAATATGGCTGATGTGCTTTACTAATTCCATAAATGATCATTTTGATTCATCGTTTTTTATGAAATAAAATGATTTCATCCTTAAAAAGAATTTAAACATGAACATATTTTTTGAATTATGTTTTACGATAAATATTGCTTATATTTCATGTGTTGTTAGTTGTTTGATAAAAAAATGAGAATATGAGAAAGTTAGTTAATTATGTATAAAATGAAAATATAATTTATATAAACTTGGTGATTTTAACGAAATTAATATATTATTAAAATTAGAAATTTAAAGTTTGATAGAGTGACATGAACGGACTGAATCTACTACTTTCTGATAAAGTTTTCTATTAACACTAAGGCCTCTGAGGGTATGGAAGACGCTGTCAGATTGGTCGCATAAAGGTCGAGTCGGCAAGTTCCTACGGATTTAGAGCAGTCTTCGCATTAACGATTTTATTGCATAGATGAGCTACCTAGCATTTGCTTGGCTTCAAGGTGATAGTTAGAAAAATAAAGATGATGATCAGCTTTCAAATAAATGCTAAGACGAGAACTATAGAAGACAAAAATAAGGTATTTACTCTTCTTCTCCTCGATTAAAACGTGCTCAATTTCACAGCGAAAGGACAGGCAATATTTTCAGAAGCGGTAATACGAGTAGATTTTTCACTAAGATCTTTAGTGGATTTGAATTTTCACAAACTTTGTGCTTGCAACTAGCTATATTCGGGCTCTGTGGGTTGTAAATCATGATTATAGAGGTAAACGATACCGATGCAGACTAGTTTTTTACGAAGATTTGATCTTCAGGCTTCCAATCGGTCTCACGCATGCCAATCAACTCATTCTCTATTTCTCACGATTCAAAAATTATAGTTTCAATTTCGCTAATCGTGAATATCATTCAATTTATTTGAGAATACTTATTAACAACAATTTTCAATTTTGGCAACTAATTCAAGAGATGAATATTATTTTTGGGCCGTAATTTGCATTAAAAATAATTAATAGTGACCAAATTTTACTTCAATGTATAATAAATTTGTTTTTTAACTTTCGTAGGTACCTATACAGGAGTACTCTATACTTTTCTTCTCTCTTAATACTTTATTTTTTAATAGTATTTCTAAAAATATGACAAGAATTGTTCAATAATAAGTAAGCGCAAAAGCAAAAGTAAATACTAAGAAATTGATTTTTAATCCCTAAAACATTATTTTTTAATAAGACAAGAATTATAAACTTATAATTAATAAGAATGAATCAAATAACAACAACAACAAAAACTCAAACTAAGAGAAACATTAATTCACAATATAACCCTAATCAATTTATTACACTTATAATTTCTAAAGGTGTTTGAAGGCCTGAATATCAACCAGCTGTTGCTCTTCTTTGTTAAAGTTAGATTAGCTATGAGGATCTTTATTGTTCTAATCCATTGTTTGAGCTCTTACAGCAAGTTTTATCGAATTGAAATTTGTTTCTTTTCCTTGGTTATTAGCAGTGGTATATAAAATATTCCATAAATAATGAGACGGGTCACAGATTTATGCATATAATAAATTTTAAAGTGTCAGTTTGATTAACTGATTATTATTGCTATTTACTATCTAGATGAGAATGCTTTTGGCTTGCATGGCCTTGTGTCTATTTAGAGCTTAAGTTATTAAGAAGCCCCAAATAGGTGTTAGCCACTTAAGGTTTGGGCTTGGCAATTGTAGATTCGTAGCCAAGAGCCTTGCCTACAATAGAAATATCCATTTCATTCCATTAAGAAAGATTCAGTATATCTTAGATAGCTGGTTATTGAGAATAATTATGTTTGGAATTCATTATTATATCACCATTTTACTAATGATATATCAAGCCATCTTGGGAGTCTTTGAATTGATGAAGCTTTGAAGGGATATTCTTTGTCTGTACTTGAGTTTTATCATTAATTTCATCATTAAATTCGCAGCTTGTTTCACCATTATTTTGCTGCAATTTAAGTTCATTCTGAGGAGACTTTGTAATAATGGATTGCGAAGAAGATCCATCTACTTCATCACATTTGAAATTTACTATTTAAATAAATTTCAAAATTTAAATGCAACTTTGTAAGAATTTGATGATAATGATATCTTAGGTTAAGTTGGTCTTCCTGCCATTCTAATCACTGTTTTTTGCATCCTTATTTTGGCTTGAAATAAGAGTGAGCTCAAGCCAATAGTGGTCTGTCTCATTTGGATTATTGGCTTCCTCATCTTTTGAGTGACGCAAGTAACTCAACTCCTTCAGTATCTCAGAGAATTTCTCATTTGAATTAGGGCATCTATAATTAAAACTACCTAAAGATTAAATCTTTTTACATTTGATAAATTTGAGCAAAGAAGTAATGCTCTCATTAATCCATATAAATGAGATATAACTATAAACTTAAGTCCTGGCAATATGACTTTGCCGTGTCCCTTGTATTTAACGAGGTCAGCATGCTGTAATTATTTCCTCTAGCATCGATTGATCTGCACATACATTAGCACAACGAGGAATATAATAGCAATCGGAATGACCACTGCTGCTGCGATATTACTTTCAACCATTAAGGAATATATTGCTAGATTTTTAAATTTACCATGATTTAATCATTTTTACTCTTCCATGGTATAATTGTAGATTATAAAAGCACTTTCAATACATAAAAAGAATAAAATTGAATTTTGCAATAATTTATATTAAAAGTATAAAGCAAGATCCAAATTTAATAGCCTTACGTAACTCAATTAAAACAGCTTCTGAAAAAAATATAATATTATTTCGAAAATATTTTTAATGTTAGCCCTAATTCTTTATTACTGTATTATCCTTACTAATTTAGTTTAAGATTGACTAATCAATATATATTTAATTGTTATTATTGTAGGAATACATTCAAAATTGGGAAATTTAATTAAATTAAAATTATTTTATTTCTAAATCGTGGCAGTTAAATTTGACCAATTTAAACGATCTTGGGCTCATTCGATAGAGAATTCAAAATAAGCTGGACTTTATTATTGCGGTACTATTTAATTGCATCCCTGGAGCGAGATAACTTCACTTTAATGTGAGGGCATAATTTAATGAATTTAGAGACGTTTAATTAAAGTGAAGTTATCTAGCTCCAGGGATGCAATTAAATAGTACCGCCAATAATAAAGTCCAGCTAATTTTGAATTCTCTATCGAATGAGCCCAAGATCGTTAAAATTGGCCAACTTTAACTGCCAAGATTTTGATTTATAATTAATTTAATTAAATTTCCCAATTTTGAATGAATTCCTACAATATTAAGCATAACTTTGTATATAAAAATAAACATTATTTTTATTTTAAATCCCTGATTTTTGAAATTTAATTAGATTTAAGGATATTAAATGAATTTTAATAATAACATTAAAAGAATTAAAATGAATCTAACTCAGATTGAATAACGCTTTTAGCAGTTAGAAATCAAGGAGAATTACGTGCGGTACTTCTTCAATCCCTAGTGCAGGAAGATATTTGGGCTGAAGCAGCATGCATACATCGACGAACTGCAGAAGGACTACGATCAAGACGTAAGGACGTTTGGGATGGATCCATATTTGTACACTTAAAATTCTGGGTTAGAAAATGTAACAACAGTCAATAAAAACAATTATGGATAGAGAATGAGCATCAAAAAGATTAGCCAACTTGTACAAAAAAGTTTATTTTTATTTTAATATCTACTTGATTTAATATTTTAATTATGGAATAAAGGGGGAAGCATAGAAGTTTCAGAGATTACTACACCGTAATATAAAAATTAATAACTATAGGATGATGATTTTGATGGAGAATAAAAATCTCAACTACTTGATAGTGGGTATAAAAATACTAATAAATAACAATAGTAATAATAGTTCAGGAGAAGCAGTATTAATCAATAAAATTAACTTAATTACGGGGGTGATAACTAAAGCACAATCAAAACTCCAAAACCCTTTCAGTAGTTTGATTGTGTTTTTGATTGATAAAAGTAGACTATTAGTGCATACTTTATTAGGGTTTTAATAGGGTTTATGTAGGGGTTTAATGTTTAAATATTAGTATTTTAAGTGAGTATATGCGAGGTTTGGGGTCAGTTTATTACAGTGAGTATATAGATTTATTGTTTTAGTTGCGATATGGATGTGATGAATATAGTGAATAACTCAAGCCTGTTCTGATTTATACGTCTATAGCAAGGCTACTCCATAAATCTCCAGCAACTGTGAGGTCTCACTGTCTATTAGCATTGAATTTAAAGAGATAGCATCTTGATTCTAAGCCTAAGAGACCCT
>ARYC01011632.1:0-21376 GCA_000711775.1 Oxytricha trifallax | reverse complement strand
TTTGAAAATGAATATATATCTGGTGTTCCGGTGTCACACTCTTATTCAGGAGCCCAGATTTAGTGGATTTGCTTAATTCCAGGTCATCTCATGAATTTCCGTGACCCTCTCCCGCTGCCTTGAAAAGCCTAAAAATCGATGTTTAACATACTTGCTCATCAATTCCTATAATAAAACTTGAAATGCCTGTATCTTTGCGCGTTTTTAAGATAAAATAGTTCTGATTTTATATTCGTGTTCAGCGAGGTCTAAATGACCAGAATTGATATTTTCGGGAGTTTTTGGGAAATATAAATTGCAAGTTGAGTTTTGCCGGGGAAAGGTTCGGCTCCAGGGCCAAATTTTTAAAAATGGAAAAATGGACAAAATGACCCTCCTATAACTTTTGAAAATGACTATATATCTGGTGTTTTGGTGTCACACTCTTGTTCAGGAGCCCAAATTTAGTGGATTTGCTTAATTCCAGGTCATCTCATGAATTTCCGTGACCCTCTCCCGTTGCCTTGAAAGCCTAAAAATCGATGTTTAACATACTTGCTCATCAATTCCTATAATAAAACTTGAAATGCCTGTATCTTTGCGCGTTTTTAAGATAAAATAGTTCTGATTTTATATTCGTGTTCAGCGAGGTCTAAATGACCAGAATTGATATTTTTAGGAGTTTTTGGGAAATTTAAATTGCAAGTTGAGTTTTGCCGGGGAAAGGTTCGGCTCCAGGGCCAAATTTTAAAAATCGAAAAATGGACAAAATGACCCCCCTATAACTTTTGAAAATGACTATATATCTGGTGTTCCGGTGTCACACTCTTGTTCAGGAGCCCAAATTTAGTGGATTTGCTTAATTCCAGGTCATCTCATGAATTTCCGTGACCCTCTCCCGCTGCCTTGAAAAGCCTAAAAATCGATGTTTAACATACTTGCTCATCAATTCCTATAATAAAACTTGAAATGCCTGTATCTTTGCGCGTTTTTAAGATAAAATAGTTCTGATTTTATATTCGTGTTCAGCGAGGTCTAAATGACCAGAATTGATATTTTCGGGAGTTTTTGGGAAATATAAATTGCAAGTTGAGTTTTGCCGGGGAAAGGTTCGGCTCCAGGGCCAAATTTTTAAAAATGGAAAAATGGACAAAATGACCCTCCTATAACTTTTGAAAATGACTATATATCTGGTGTTTTGGTGTCACACTCTTGTTCAGGAGCCCAAATTTAGTGGATTTGCTTAATTCCAGGTCATCTCATGAATTTCCGTGACCCTCTCCCGTTGCCTTGAAAACCCTCAAAATCGATGTTTAACACACTCACTCATCAATTCCTATAATAAAACTTAATATGGCTGTATCTTTGCGCGCTTTGCTTTCAAGATAAATTAATTCTGATTTTATATTCGTGTTCAGCGAGGTCAAAATGAGCAGAATTGATATTTTCGGGAGTTTTTGTGAAATATAAATTGCAAGTTGAGTTTTGGCGGGGAAAGGTTCGGCTACAGGGCGAAATTATAAAAGTGGAAAAATGGACAAAATGGCCCCCCCATAACTTTTGAAAATGACTATATATCTGGTGTTCCGGTGTCACACTCTTGTTCAGGAGCCCAAATTTAGTGGATTTGCTTAATTCCAGGTCATCTCATGAATTTCCGTGACCCTCTCCCGCTGCCTTGAAAATTATAAAAATTGATGTTTAACATACTTGCTCATCAATTCCTAGAATAAAGCTTGAAATGCCTGTATCTTTTGCGTACTACATTAGCATTTGCGTTTTTGAAGATAAATCAATTCTGATTTTATATTCGTGTTCAGCGAGGTCTAAATGACCATAATTGATATTCTCGGGAGTTTTTGGGAAATATAAATTGCAAGTTGAGTTTTGCCGGGGGAAAGGTTCGGCTCCAGGGTCAAATTTTGAAAACTCAAAAATGGACAAAATGACCCCCCTATAACTTTTGAAATTGACTATATATCTGGTGTTCGGTGTCGCACTCTTGTTCAGGAGCCCAAATTTAGTGGATTTGCTTAATTCCAGGTCATCTCATGAATTTCCGTGACCCTCTCCCGCTGCCTTGAATCCCTCAAAATCGATGTTTAACACACTCACTCATCAATTCCTATAATAAAACTTAATATGGCTGTATCTTTGCGCGTTTTTAAGATAAAATAGTTCTGATTTTATATTCGTGTTCAGCGAGGTCTAAATGACCAGAATTGATATTTTTAGGAGTTTTTGGGAAATTTAAATTGCAAGTTGAGTTTTGCCGGGGAAAGGTTCGGCTCCAGGGCCAAATTTTAAAAATCGAAAAATGGACAAAATGACCCCCCTATAACTTTTGAAAATGAGTATATATCTGGTTTTCCTGTGTCACACTCTTGATCAGGAGCCCAAATTTAGTGGATTTGCTTAATTCCAGGTCATCTCATGAATTTCCGTGACCCTCTCCCGCTGCCTTGAAAAGCCTAAAAATCGATGTTTAACATACTTGCTCATCAATTCCTATAATAAAACTTGAAATGCCTGTATCTTTGCGCGTTTTTAAGATAAAATAGTTCTGATTTTATATTCGTGTTCAGCGAGGTCTAAATGACCAGAATTGATATTTTTAGGAGTTTTTGGGAAATTTAAATTGCAAGTTGAGTTTTGCCGGGGAAAGGTTCGGCTCCAGGGCCAAATTTTAAAAATCGAAAAATGGACAAAATGACCCCCCTATAACTTTTGAAAATGACTATATATCTGGTGTTCCGGTGTCACACTCTTGTTCAGGAGCCCAAATTTAGTGGATTTGCTTAATTCCAGGTCATCTCATGAATTTCCGTGACCCTCTCCCGCTGCCTTGAAAACCCTAAAAATTGATGTCTAACATACTTGCTCATCAATTCCTATAATAAAGCTTGAAATGTCTGTATCTTTGCGCGTTTTTAAGATAAATTAATTCTGATTTTATATTCGTGTTCAGCGAGGTCTAAATGACCAGAATTGATATTTTCGGGAGTTTTTGGGAAATATAAATTGCAAGTTGAGTTTTGCCGGGGAAAGGTTCGGCTCCACGGCCAAATTTTAAAAATGGAAAAATGGACAAAATGACCCCCCTATAACTTTTGAAAATGACTATATATCTGGTGTTCCGGTGTCACACTCTTGTTCAGGGAGCCCAAATTTAGTGGATTTGCTTAATTCCAGGTCATCTCATGAATTTCCGTGACCCTCTCCCGCTGCCTTGAAGCCTAAAAATCGATGTTTAACATACTTGCTCATCAATTCCTATAATAAAACTTGAAATGCCTGTATCTTTGCGCGTTTTTAAGATAAAATAGTTCTGATTTTATATTCGTGTTCAGCGAGGTCTAAATGACCAGAATTGATATTTTTAGGAGTTTTTGGGAAATTTAAATTGCAAGTTGAGTTTTGCCGGGGAAAGGTTCGGCTCCAGGGCCAAATTTTAAAAATCGAAAAATGGACAAATTGACCCCCCTATAACTTTTGAAATTGACTATATATTTGGTGTTCGGTGTCGCACTCTTGTTCAGGAGCCCAAATTTAGTGGATTTGCTTAATTCCAGGTCATCTCATGAATTTCCGTGACCCTCTCCCGCTGCCTTGAAAACCCTAAAAATTGATGTCTAACATACTTGCTCATCAATTCCTATAATAAAGCTTGAAATGTCTGTATCTTTGCGCGTTTTTAAGATAAATTAATTCTGATTTTATATTCGTGTTCAGCGAGGTCTAAATGACCAGAATTGATATTTTCGGGAGTTTTTGGGAAATATAAATTGCAAGTTGAGTTTTGCCGGGGAAAGGTTCGGCTCCAGGGCCAAATTTTTAAAAATGGAAAAATGGACAAAATGACCCTCCTATAACTTTTGAAAATGACTATATATCTGGTGTTTTGGTGTCACACTCTTGTTCAGGAGCCCAAATTTAGTGGATTTGCTTAATTCCAGGTCATCTCATGAATTTCCGTGACCCTCTCCCGTTGCCTTGAAAACCCTAAAAATTGATGTTTAACATACTTGCTCATCAATTCCTATAATAAAACTTGAAATGCTTGTATCTTTGCGCGTTTTTAAGATAAATTAGTTCTGATTTTATATTCGTGTTCAGCGAGGTCTAAATGACCAGAATTGTTATTTTTGGGTGTTTTTGGGAAATTTAAATTGCAAGTTGAGTTTTGCCGGGGAAAGGTTCGGCTCCTGGGCCAAATTTTATAAATCGAAAAATGGACAAATTGACCCTCCTATAACTTTTGAAAATGACTATATATTTGGTGTTTTGGTGTCACACTCTTTTCAGGAGCCCAAATTTAGTGGATTTGCTTAATTCCAGGTCATCTCATGAATTTCCGTGACCCTCTCCCGTTGCCTTGAAAACCCTAAAAATTGATGTTTAACATAGTTGCTCATCAATTCCTATAATAAAGCTTGAAATGTCTGTATCTTTGCGCGTTTTTAAGATAAATTAATTCTGATTTTATATTCGTGTTCAGCGAGGTCTAAATGACCAGAATTGATATTTTCGGGAGTTTTTGGGAAATATAAATTGCAAGTTGAGTTTTGCCGGGGAAAGGTTCGGCTCCAGGGCCAAATTTTAAAGGTGGAAAAATGGACAAAATGACCCCCTATAACTTTTGAAAATGACTATATATCTGGTGTTCCGGTGTCACACTCTTGTTCAGGAGCCCAGATTTAGTGGATTTGCTTAATTCCAGGTCATCTCATGAATTTCCGTGACCCTCTCCCGCTGCCTTGAAAATTCTAAAAATTGATGTTTAACATACTTGCTCATCAATTCCTATAATAAAGCTTGAAATGTCTGTATCTTTGCGCGTTTTTAAGATAAATTTATTCTGATTTTATATTCGTGTTCAGCGAGGTCTAAATGACCAGAATTGATATTTTCGGGAGTTTTGGGAAATATAAATTGCAAGTTGAGTTTTGCCGGGGAAAGGTTCGGCTCCTGGGCCAAATTTTAAAAATGAAAAAATGGACAAATTGACCCTCCTATAACTTTTGAAAATGACTATATATTTGGTGTTCCGGTGTCACACTCTTGTTCGGGTGCCCATATTTAGTGGATTTGTTTAATTCCAGGTCATCTCATGAATTTCCGTGACCCTCTCCCGCTGCCTTGAAAATTCTAAAAATTGATGTTTAACATACTTGCTCATCAATTCCTATAATAAAGCTTGAAATGCCTGTATCTTTGCGCGTTTTTAAGATAAATTTGTTCTGATTTTATATTCGTGTTCAGCGAGGTCTTAATGACCAGAATTGATATTTTTGGGAGTTTTTGGGAAATTTATATTGCAAGTTGAGTTTTGCCGGGGAAAGGTTCGGCTCCTGGGCCAAATTTTATAAATCGAAAAATGGACAAATTGACCCCCCTATAACTTTTGAAAATGACTATATATTTGGTGTTCCGGTGTCACACTCTTGTTCAGGAGCCCAAATTTAGTGGATTTGCTTAATTCCAGGTCATTTCATGAATTTCCGTGACCCTCTCCCGCTGCTTTGAAAACCCTTAAAATTGATGTTTAACATAGTTGCTCATCAATTCCTATAATGAAGCTTGAAATGTCTGTATCTTTGCGCGTTTTTAAGATAAATTAATTCTGATTTTATATTCGTGTTCAGCGAGGTCTAAATGACCAGAATTGATATTTTTGGGAGTTTTTGGGAAATTTAAATTGCAAGTTGAGTTTTGCCGGGGAAAGGTTCGGCTCCAGGGCCAAATTTTAAAAATGGAAAAATGGACAAATTGACCCTGCTATAACTTTTGAAAATGACTATATATTTGGTGTTTTGGTGTCACACTCTTGTTCAGGAGCCCAAATTTAGTGGATTTGCTTAATTCCAGGTCATCTCATGAATTTCCGTGACCCTCTCCCGTTGCCTTGAAAAGCCTAAAAATTGATGTTTAACATACTTGCTCATCAATTCCTATAATAAAGCTTGAAATGTCTGTATCTTTGCGCGTTTTTAAGATAAATTAGTTCTGATTTTATATTCGTGTTCAGCGAGGTCTAAATGACCAGAATTGATATTTTCGGGAGTTTTTGGGAAATATAAATTGCAAGTTGAGTTTTGCCGGGGAAAGGTTCGGCTCCAGGGCCAAATTTTAAAAGTGGAAAAATGGACAAAATGACCCTCCTATAACTTTTGAAAATGACTATATATCTGGTGTTTTGGTGTCACACTCTTGTTCAGGAGCCCAAATTTAGTGGATTTGCTTAATTCCAGGTCATCTCATGAATTTCCGTGACCCTCTCCCGTTGCCTTGAAAAGCCTAAAAATTGATGTTTAACATACTTGCTCATCAATTCCTATAATAAAGCTTGAAATGTCTGTATCTTTGCGCGTTTTTAAGATAAATTAGTTCTGATTTTATATTCGTGTTCAGCGAGGTCTAAATGACCAGAATTGATATTTTTGGGAGTTTTTGGGAAATTTAAATTGCAAGTTGAGTTTTGGCGGGGAAGGGTTTGGCTCCAGGGCCAAATTTTAAAAATCGAAAAATGGACAAAATGACCCCCCTATAACTTTTGAAAATGAGTATATATCTGGTTTTCCTGTGTCACACTCTTGTTCAGGAGCCCAAATTTAGTGGATTTGCTTAATTCCAGGTCATCTCATGTATTTCCGTGACCCTCTCCCGCTGCCTTGAAAAGCCTAAAAATCGATGTTTAACATACTTGCTCATCAATTCCTATAATAAAACTTGAAATGCCTGTATCTTTGCGCGTTTTTAAGATAAAATAGTTCTGATTTTATATTCGTGTTCAGCGAGGTCTAAATGACCAGAATTGATATTTTTAGGAGTTTTTGGGAAATTTAAATTGCAAGTTGAGTTTTGCCGGGGAAAGGTTCGGCTCCAGGGCCAAATTTTAAAAATCGAAAAATGGACAAAATTACCCCCCTATAACTTTTGAAAATGACTATATTTTGGTGTTCCGGTGTCACACTCTTGTTCAGGAGTCCAAATTTAGTGGATTTGCTTAATTCCAGGTCATCTCATGAATTTCCGTGACCCTCTCCCGCTGCCTTGAAAAGCCTAAAAATCGATGTTTAACATACTTGCTCATCAATTCCTATAATAAAACTTGAAATGCCTGTATCTTTGCGCGTTTTTAAGATAAAATAGTTCTGATTTTATATTCGTGTTCAGCGAGGTCTAAATGACCAGAATTGATATTTTTAGGAGTTTTTGGGAAATTTAAATTGCAAGTTGAGTTTTGCCGGGGAAAGGTTCGGCTCCAGGGCCAAATTTTAAAAATCGAAAAATGGACAAAATGACCCCCCTATATCTTTTGAAAATGTCTATATTCTGGTGTTCCGGTGTCACACTCTTGTTCAGGAGTCCAAATTTAGTGGATTTGCTTAATTCCAGGTCATCTCATGATTTTCCGTGACCCTCTCCCGCTGCCTTGAAAAGCCTAAAAATCGATGTTTAACATACTTGCTCATCAATTCCTATAATAAAACTTGAAATGCCTGTATCTTTGCGCGTTTTTAAGATAAAATAGTTCTGATTTTATATTCGTGTTCAGCGAGGTCTAAATGACCAGAATTGATATTTTTAGGAGTTTTTGGGAAATTTAAATTGCAAGTTGAGTTTTGCCGGGGAAAGGTTCGGCTCCAGGGCCAAATTTTAAAAATCGAAAAATGGACAAAATTACCCCCCTATAACTTTTGAAAATGACTATATATCTGGTTTTCCGGTGTCACACTCTTGTTCAGGAGCCCAAATTTAGTGGATTTGCTTAATTCCAGGTCATCTCATGAATTTCCGTGACCCTCTCCCGCTGCCTTGAAAGCCTAAAAATCGATGTTTAACATACTTGCTCATCAATTCCTATAATAAAACTTGAAATGCCTGTATCTTTGCGCGTTTTTAAGATAAAATAGTTCTGATTTTATATTCGTGTTCAGCGAGGTCTAAATGACCAGAATTGATATTTTTAGGAGTTTTTGGGAAATTTAAATTGCAAGTTGAGTTTTGCCGGGGAAAGGTTCGGCTCCAGGGCCAAATTTTAAAAATCGAAAAATGGACAAAATGACCCCCTATAACTTTTGAAAATGAGTATATATCTGGTTTTCCTGTGTCACACTCTTGTTCAGGAGCCCAGATTTAGTGGATTTGCTTAATTCCAGGTCATCTCATGAATTTCCGTGACCCTCTCCCGCTGCCTTGAAAATTCTAAAAATTGATGTTTAACATACTTGCTCATCAATTCCTATAATAAAGCTTGAAATGCCTGTATCTTTGCGCGTTTTTAAGATAAATTTGTTCTGATTTTATATTCGTGTTCAGCGAGGTCTAAATGACCAGAATTGATATTTTTGGGAGTTTTTGGGAAATTTAAATTGCAAGTTGAGTTTTGCCGGGGAAAGGTTCGGCTCCTGGGCCAAATTTTAAAGATCGAAAAATGGACAAATTGACCCCCCTATAACTTTTGAAAATGACTATATTTTGGTGTTCCGGTGTCACACTCTTGTTCAGGAGTCCAAATTTAGTGGATTTGCTTAATTCCAGGTCATCTCATGAATTTCCGTGACCCTCTCCCGCTGCCTTGAAAAGCCTAAATCGATGTTTAACATACTTGCTCATCAGTTCTTATAATAAAACTTGAAATGCCTGTATCTTTGCGCGTTTTTAAGATAAGTTAGTTCTGATTTTATATTCGTGTTCAGCGAGGTCAAATGACCAGAATTGATATTTTTGGGAGTTTTTGGGAAATTTAAATTGCAAGTTGAGTTTTGCCGGGGAAGGGTTCGGCTCCTGGGCCAAATTTAAAAATGGAAAAATGGACAAAATTACCCCCCTATAACTTTTGAAAATGACTATATATTTGGTGTTCCGGTGTCACACTCTTGTTCAGGAGCCCAAATTTAGTGGATTTGCTTAATTCCAGGTCATCTCATGAATTTCCGTGACCCTCTCCCGCTGCCTTGAAAAGCCTAAAAATTGATGTTTAACATACTTGCTCATCAATTCCTATAATAAAGCTTGAAATGTCTGTATCTTTGCGCGTTTTTAAGATAAATTAGTTCTGATTTTATATTCGTGTTCAGCGAGGTCTAAATGACCAGAATTGTTATTTTTGGGTGTTTTTGGGAAATTTAAATTGCAAGTTGAGTTTTGCCGGGGAAGGGTTCGGCTCCAGGGCCAAATTTTGAAAATCAAAAATGGACAAAATGACCCCCTATAACTTTTGAAAATGACTATATATCTGGTGTTCCGGTGTCGCACTCTTGTTCAGGAGCCCAGATTTAGTGGATTTGCTTAATTCCAGGTCATCTCATGAATTTCCGTGACTCTCTCCCGCTGCCTTGAAAATTCTCAAAATTGATGTTTAACATACTTGCTCATCAATTCCTAGAATAAAGCTTGAAATGCCTGTATCTTTGCGCGTTTTTAAGATAAATTTATTCTGATTTTATATTCGTGTTCAGCGAGGTCTAAATGACCAGAATTGATATTTTTAGGAGTTTTTGGGAAATTTAAATTGCAAGTTGAGTTTTGCCGGGGAAAGGTTCGGCTCCAGGGCCAAATTTTAAAAATCGAAAAATGGACAAAATGACCCCGCTATAACTTTTGAAAATGACTATATATTTGGTGTTCCGGTGTCGCAATCTGTTTCAGGAGCCCAAATTTAGTGGATTTGCTTAATTCCAGGTCATCTCATGAATTTCCGTGACCCTCTCCCGCTGCCTTGAAAACCCTAAAAATTGATGTTCAACATACTTGCTCATCAATTCCTATAATAAAACTTGAAATGCTTGTATATTTGCGCGTTTTTAAGATAAATTAATTCTGATTTTATATTCGTGTTCAGCGAGGTAAAAATGACCAGAATTGATATTTTCGGGAGTTTTTGGGAAATATAAATTGCAAGTTGAGTTTTGCCGGGGAAAGGTTCGGCTCCAGGGCCAAATTTTTAAAAATGGAAAAATGGACAAAATGACCCTCCTATAACTTTTGAAAATGACTATATATCTGGTGTTTTGGTGTCACACTCTTGTTCAGGAGCCCAAATTTAGTGGATTTGCTTAATTCCAGGTCATCTCATGAATTTCCGTGACCCTCTCCCGTTGCCTTGAAAACCCTAAAAATTGATGTTTAACATACTTGCTCATCAATTCCTATAATAAAACTTGAAATGCTTGAATCTTTGCGCGTTTTTAAAATAAATTAATTCTGATTTTATATATTCGTGTTCAGCGAGGTAAAAATGACTAGAATCGTTATTTTCGGGTGTTTTTAGGAAATATAAATTGCAAGTTGAGTTTTGCCGGGGAGGGTTCGGCTCCTGGGCCAATTTTTAAAATCAAAAAATGGACAAATTGACGCCCCTATAACTTTTGAAAATGACTATATATTTGGTGTTCCAGTGTCACACTCTTGTTCAGGAGCCCAAATTTAGTGGATTTGCTTAATTCCAGGTCATCTCATGAATTTCCGTGACCCTCTCCCGCTGCCTTGAAAAGCCTAAAAATCGATGTTTAACATACTTGCTCATCAATTCCTATAATAAAACTTGAAATGCCTGTATCTTTGCGCGTTTTTAAGATAAAATAGTTCTGATTTTATATTCGTGTTCAGCGAGGTCTAAATGACCAGAATTGATATTTTTAGGAGTTTTTGGGAAATTTAAATTGCAAGTTGAGTTTTGCCGGGGAAAGGTTCGGCTCCAGGGCCAAATTTTAAAAATCGAAAAATGGACAAAATACCCCCCTATAACTTTTGAAAATGACTATATTTTGGTGTTCCGGTGTCACACTCTTGTTCAGGAGTCCAAATTTAGTGGATTTGCTTAATTCCAGGTCATCTCATGAATTTCCGTGACCCTCTCCCGCTGCCTTGAAAAGCCTAAAAATTGATGTTTAACATACTTGCTCATCAATTCCTATAATAAAGCTTGAAATGTCTGTATCTTTGCGCGTTTTTAAGATAAATTAGTTCTGATTTTATATTCGTGTTCAGCGAGGTCTAAATGACCAGAATTGATATTTTTGGGAGTTTTTGGGAAATTTAAATTGCAAGTTGAGTTTTGCCGGGGAAAGGTTCGGCTCCAGGGCCAAATTTTAAAAATGGAAAAATGGACAAATGACCCCCTATAACTTTTGAAAATGACTATATATCTGGTGTTTTGGTGTCACACTCTTGTTCAGGAGCCCAAATTTAGTGGATTTGCTTAATTCCAGGTCATCTCATGAATTTCCGTGACCCTCTCCCGTTGCCTTGAAAACCCTAAAAATCGATGTTTAACATACTTGCTCATCAATTCCTATAATAAAACTTGAAATGCCTGTATCTTTGCGCGTTTTTAAGATAAAATAGTTCTGATTTTATATTCGTGTTCAGCGAGGTCTAAATGACCAGAATTGATATTTTTAGGAGTTTTTGGGAAATTTAAATTGCAAGTTGAGTTTTGCCGGGGAAAGGTTCGGCTCCAGGGCCAAATTTTAAAAATCGAAAAATGGACAAATGACCCCCTATAACTTTTGAAAATGACTATATTCTGGTGTTCCGGTGTCACACTCTTGTTCAGGAGTCCAAATTTAGTGGATTTGCTTAATTCCAGGTCATCTCATGAATTTCCGTGACCCTCTCCCGCTGCCTTGAAAAGCCTAAAAATCGATGTTTAACATACTTGCTCATCAATTCCTATAATAAAACTTGAAATGCCTGTATCTTTGCGCGTTTTTAAGATAAAATAGTTCTGATTTTATATTCGTGTTCAGCGAGGTCTAAATGACCAGAATTGATATTTTTAGGAGTTTTTGGGAAATTTAAATTGCAAGTTGAGTTTTGCCGGGGAAAGGTTCGGCTCCAGGGCCAAATTTTAAAAATCGAAAAATGGACAAAATACCCCCTATAACTTTTGAAAATGACTATATATCTGGTGTTCCGGTGTCACACTCTTGTTCAGGAGCCCAAATTTAGTGGATTTGCTTAATTCCAGGTCATCTCATGAATTTCCTTGACCCTCTCCCGCTGCCTTGAAAAGCCTAAAAATCGATGTTTAACATACTTGCTCATCAATTCCTATAATAAAACTTGAAATGCCTGTATCTTTGCGCGTTTTTAAGATAAAATAGTTCTGATTTTATATTCGTGTTCAGCGAGGTCTAAATGACCAGAATTGATATTTTTAGGAGTTTTTGGGAAATTTAAATTGCAAGTTGAGTTTTGCCGGGGAAAGGTTCGGCTCCAGGGCCAAATTTTAAAAATCGAAAAATGGACAAAATGACCCCCTATAACTTTTGAAAATGACTATATATCTGGTTTACCGGTGTCACACTCTTGATCAGGAGCCCAAATTTAGTGGATTTGCTTAATTCCAGGTCATCTCATAAATTTCCGTGACCCTCTCCCGCTGCCTTGAAAAGCCTAAAAATCGATGTTTAACATACTTGCTCATCAATTCCTATAATAAAACTTGAAATGCCTGTATCTTTGCGCGTTTTTAAGATAAAATAGTTCTGATTTTATATTCGTGTTCAGCGAGGTCTAAATGACCAGAATTGATATTTTTAGGAGTTTTTGGGAAATTTAAATTGCAAGTTGAGTTTTGCCGGGGAAAGGTTCGGCTCCAGGGCCAAATTTTAAAAATCGAAAAATGGACAAAATGACCCCCCTATATCTTTTGAAAATGTCTATATATTTTGTGTTCGATGTCACACTCTTGTTCAGGAGCCCAATTTTAGTGGATTTGCTTAATTCCAGGTCATCTCATGATTTTCCTTGACCCTCTCCCGCTGCCTTGAAAAGCCTAAAAATCGATGTTTAACATACTTGCTCATCAATTCCTATAATAAAACTTGAAATGCCTGTATCTTTGCGCGTTTTTAAGATAAAATAGTTCTGATTTTATATTCGTGTTCAGCGAGGTCTAAATGACCAGAATTGATATTTTTGGGAGTTTTTGGGAAATTTAAATTGCAAGTTGAGTTTTGCCGGGGAAAGGTTCGGCTCCAGGGCCAAATTTTAAAAATGGAAAAATGGACAAAATGACCCTCCTATAACTTTTGAAAATGACTATATATCTGGTGTTTTGGTGTCACACTCTTGTTCAGGAGCCCAAATTTAGTGGATTTGCTTAATTCCAGGTCATCTCATGAATTTCCGTGACCCTCTCCCGTTGCCTTGAAAAGCCTAAAAATCGATGTTTAACATACTTGCTCATCAATTCCTATAATAAAACTTGAAATGCCTGTATCTTTGCGCGTTTTTAAGATAAAATAGTTCTGATTTTATATTCGTGTTCAGGGAGGTCTAAATGACCAGAATTGATATTTTTGGGAGTTTTTGGGAAATTAAATTGCAAGTTGAGTTTTGCCGGGGAAAGGTTCGGCTCCTGGGCCAAATTTTTAAAATCGAAAAATGGACAAAATGACCCCCCTATAACTTTTGAAAATGACTTTATATTTGGTGTTCCGGTGTCACATTCTTTATCAGGAGCCCAAATTTAGTGGATTTGCTTAATTTCAGGTCATCTCATGAATTTCCGTGACCCTCTCCCGCTGCCTTGAAAAGCCTAAAAATCGATGTTTAACATACTTGCTCATCAATTCCTATAATAAAACTTGAAATGCCTGTATCTTTGCGCGTTTTTAAGATAAAATAGTTCTGATTTTATATTCGTGTTCAGCGAGGTCTAAATGACCAGAATTGATATTTTTAGGAGTTTTTGGGAAATTTAAATTGCAAGTTGAGTTTTGCCGGGGAAAGGTTCGGCTCCAGGGCCAAATTTTAAAAATCGAAAAATGGACAAATGACCCTCCTATAACTTTTGAAAATGACTATATATCTGGTGTTTTGGTGTCACACTCTTGTTCAGGAGCCCAAATTTAGTGGATTTGCTTAATTCCAGGTCATCTCATGAATTTCCGTGACCCTCTCCCGCTGCCTTGAAAACCCTAAAAATTGATGTTTAACATACTTGTTCATCAATTCCTATAATAAAGCTTGAAATGTTTGTATCTTTGCGCGTTTTTAAGATAAATTAATTCTGATTTTATATTCGTGTTCAGCGAGGTCTAAATGACCAGAATTGATATTTTCGGGAGTTTTTGGGAAATATAAATTGCAAGTTGAGTTTTGCCGGGGAAAGGTTCGGCTCCAGGGCCAAATTTTAAAAGTGGAAAAATGGACAAAATGACCCCCCTATAACTTTTGAAAATGACTATATATCTGGTGTTCCGGTGTCACACTCTTGTTCAGGAGCCCAAATTTAGTGGATTTGCTTAATTCCAGGTCATCTCATTAATTTCCGTGACCCTCTCCCGCTGCCTTGAAAAGCCTAAAAATTGATGTTTAACATACTTGCTCATCAATTCCTATAATAAAGCTTGAAATGTCTGTATCTTTGCGCGTTTTTAAGATAAATTAGTTCTGATTTTATATTCGTGTTCAGCGAGGTCTAAATGACCAGAATTGATATTTTTGGGAGTTTTTGGGAAATTTAAATTGCAAGTTGAGTTTTGCCGGGGAAAGGTTCGGCTCCAGGGCCAAATTTTAAAAATGGAAAAATGGACAAATTGACCCTCCTATAACTTTTGAAAATGACTATATATTTGGTGTTTTGGTGTCACACTCTTGTTCAGGAGCCCAAATTTAGTGGATTTGCTTAATTCCAGGTCATCTCATGAATTTCCGTGACCCTCTCCCGTTGCCTTGAAAAGCCTAAAAATTGATGTTTAACATACTTGCTCATCAATTCCTATAATAAAACTTGAAATGGCTGTATCTTTGCGCGTTTTTAAGATAAATTAGTTCTGATTTTATTTTCGTGTTCAGCGAGGTCTAAATGACCAGAATTGTTATTTTTGGGTGTTTTTGGGAAATTTAAATTGCAAGTTGAGTTTTGCCGGGGAAAGGTTCGGCTCCAGGCCAAATTTTAAAAATCGAAAAATGGACAAATTGACCCCCCTATAACTTTTGAAAATGACTATATTTTGGTGTTCCGGTGTCACACTCTTGTTCAGGAGTCCAAATTTAGTGGGTTTGCTTAATTCCAGGTCATCTCATGAATTTCCGTGACCCTCTCCCGCTGCCTTGAAAAGCCTAAAAATCGATGTTTAACATACTTGCTCATCAATTCCTATAATAAAACTTGAAATGCCTGTATCTTTGCGCGTTTTTAAGATAAAATAGTTCTGATTTTATATTCGTGTTCAGCGAGGTCTAAATGACCAGAATTGATATTTTTAGGAGTTTTTGGGAAATTTAAATTGCAAGTTGAGTTTTGCCGGGGAAAGGTTCGGCTCCAGGGCCAAATTTTAAAAATCGAAAAATGGACAAAATGACCCCCCTATAACTTTTGAAAATGAGTATATATCTGGTTTTCCTGTGTCACACTCTTGTTCAGGAGCCCAAATTTAGTGGATTTGCTTAATTCCAGGTCATCTCATGAATTTCCGTGACCCTCTCCCGCTGCCTTGAAAAGCCTAAAAATCGATGTTTAACATACTTGCTCATCAATTCCTATAATAAAACTTGAAATGCCTGTATCTTTGCGCGTTTTTAAGATAAAATAGTTCTGATTTTATATTCGTGTTCAGCGAGGTCTAAATGACCAGAATTGATATTTTTAGGAGTTTTTGGGAAATTTAAATTGCAAGTTGAGTTTTGCCGGGGAAAGGTTCGGCTCCAGGGCCAAATTTTAAAAATCGAAAAATGGACAAAATGACCCCCCTATAACTTTTGAAAATGACTATATTTTGGTGTTCCGGTGTCACACTCTGTTCAGGAGTCCAAATTTAGTGGATTTGCTTAATTCCAGGTCATCTCATGAATTTCCGTGACCCTCTCCCGCTGCCTTGAAAAGCCTAAAAATCGATGTTTAACATACTTGCTCATCAATTCCTATAATAAAACTTGAAATGCCTGTATCTTTGCGCGTTTTTAAGATAAAATAGTTCTGATTTTATATTCGTGTTCAGCGAGGTCTAAATGACCAGAATTGATATTTTTAGGAGTTTTTGGGAAATTTAAATTGCAAGTTGAGTTTTGCCGGGGAAAGGTTCGGCTCCAGGGCCAAATTTTAAAAATCGAAAAATGGACAAAATGGCCCCCCTATAACTTTTGAAAATGACTATATATCTTGTGTTCCGGTGTCACACTCTTGTTCATGAGCCCAAATTTAGTGGATTTGCTTAATTCCAGGTCATCTCATGAATTTCCGTGACCCTCTCCCGCTGCCTTGAAAGCCTAAAAATTGATGTTTAACATACTTGCTCATCAATTCCTATAATAAAGCTTGAAATGTCTGTATCTTTGCGCGTTTTTAAGATAAATTAGTTCTGATTTTATATTCGTGTTCAGCGAGGTCTAAATGACCAGAATTGATATTTTTGGGAGTTTTTGGGAAATTTAAATTGCAAGTTGATTTTGTCGGGGAAAGGTTCGGCTCCTGGGCCAAATTTTAAAAATCGAAAATGGACAAATTGACCCCCTATAACTTTTGAAAATGACTATATATCTGGTGTTCCGGTGTCACACTCTTGTTCAGGAGCCCAGATTTAGTGGATTTGCTTAATTCCAGGTCATCTCATGAATTTCCGTGACCCTCTCCCGCTGCCTTGAAAATTCTAAAAATTGATGTTTAACATACTTGCTCATCAATTCCTATAATAAAGCTTGAAATGCTTGTATCTTTGCGCGTTTTTAAGATAAATTTATTCTGATTTTATATTCGTGTTCAGCGAGGTCTTAATGACCAGAATTGTTATTTTTGGGTGTTTTTGGGAAATATATATTGCAAGTTGAGTTTTGCCGGGGAAAGGTTCGGCTCCTGGGCCAAATTTTATAAATCGAAAAATGGACAAATTTACCCCCCTATAACTTTTGAAAATGACTATATATTTGGTGTTCCGGTGTCACACTTTGTTCAGGAGCCCAAATTTAGTGGATTTGCTTAATTCCAGGTCATCTCATGAATTTCCGTGACCCTCTCCCGCTGCCTTGAAAAGCCTAAAAATTGATGTTTAACATACTTGCTCATCAATTCCTATAATAAAGCTTGAAATGTCTGTATCTTTGCGCGTTTTTAAGATAAATTAGTTCTGATTTTATATTCGTGTTCAGCGAGGTCTAAATGACCAGAATTGATATTTTTGGGAGTTTTTGGGAAATTTAAATTGCAAGTTGAGTTTTGCCGGGGAAAGGTTCGGCTCCAGGGCCAAATTTTAAAAGTGGAAAAATGGACAAAATTACCCCCCTATAACTTTTGAAAATGACTATATATTTGGTGTTCCGGTGTCACACTCTTGTTCAGGAGCCCAAATTTAGTGGATTTGCTTAATTCCAGGTCATTTCATGAATTTCCGTGACCCTCTCCCGCTGCTTTGAAAACCCTTAAAATTGATGTTTAACATAGTTGCTCATCAATTCCTATAATGAAGCTTGAAATGTCTGTATCTTTGCGCGTTTTTAAGATAAATTAATTCTGATTTTATATTCGTTTTCAGCGAGGTCTAAATGACCAGAATTGATATTTTCGGGAGTTTTTGGGAAAATAAATTGCAAGTTGAGTTTTGCCCGGAAAAGGTTCGGCTCCTGGGCCAAATTTAAAAAATAGAAAAATGGACAAAATGACCCCCCTATAACTTTTGAAAATGACTATATATATGCTGTTCCGGTATCACACTCTTGTTCAGGAGCCCAAATTTAGTGGATTTGCTTAATTCCAGGTCATCTCATGAATTTCCGTGACCCCTCCCACTGCCTTGAAAAGCCTAAAAATCGATGTTTAACATACTTGCTCATCAATTCCTATAATAAAACTTGAAATGCCTGTATCTTTGCGCGTTTTTAAGATAAAATAGTTCTGATTTTATATTCGTGTTCAGCGAGGTCTAAATGACCAGAATTGATATTTTTAGGAGTTTTTGGGAAATTTAAATTGCAAGTTGAGTTTTGCCGGGGAAAGGTTCGGCTCCAGGGCCAAATTTTAAAAATCGAAAAATGGACAAAATGACCCCGCTATAACTTTTGAAAATGACTATATAATTGGTGTTCCGGTGTCACACTCTTGATCAGGAGCCCAAATTTAGTGGATTTGCTTAATTCCAGGTCATCTCATGAATTTCCTTGACCCTCTCCCGCTGCCTTGAAAACCCTTAAAATCGATGTTTAACAGACTCACTCATCAGTTCTTATAATAAAACTTAAAATGGCTGTATCTATGCGCGTTTTGAAGATAAATTAATTCTGATTTTATATTCGTGTTCAGCGAGGTGTAAATGACCAGAATTGATATTTTTGGGAGTTTTTGGGAAATATAAATTGCAAGTTGAGTTTTGCCGGGGAAGGGTTCGGCTCCTGGGCCAAATTATAAAAATCGAAAAATGGACAAATTGACCCCGCTATAACTTTTTAAAATTACTATATATCTGGTGTTCCCGTGTCAAACTCTTAATCAGGAGCCCAAATTTAGTGGATTTGCTTAATTCCAGGTCATCTCATGAATTTCCTTGACCCTCTCCCGCTGCCTTGAAAGCTAAATCGATGTTTAACATACTTGCTCATCAATTCCTATAATAAAACTTGAAATGCCTGTATCTTTGCGCGTTTTTAAGATAAAATAGTTCTGATTTTATATTCGTGTTCAGCGAGGTCTAAATGACCAGAATTGATATTTTTAGGAGTTTTTGGGAAATTTAAATTGCAAGTTGAGTTTTGCCGGGGAAAGGTTCGGCTCCAGGGCCAAATTTTAAAAATCGAAAAATGGACAAAATACCCCCCTATAACTTTTGAAAATGACTATATATCAGGTTTTCCGGAGTCACACTCTTGTTCAGGAGCCCAAATTTAGTGGATTTGCTTAATTCCAGGTCATCTCATGAATTTCCGTGACCCTCTCCCGCTGCCTGAAAAGCCTAAAAATCGATGTTTAACATACTTGCTCATCAATTCCTATAATAAAACTTGAAATGCCTGTATCTTTGCGCGTTTTTAAGATAAAATAGTTCTGATTTTATATTCGTGTTCAGCGAGGTCTAAATGACCAGAATTGATATTTTTAGGAGTTTTTGGGAAATTTAAATTGCAAGTTGAGTTTTGCCGGGGAAAGGTTCGGCTCCAGGGCCAAATTTTAAAAATCGAAAAATGGACAAAATGACCTCCCTATAACTTTTGAAAATGACTATATATCTAGTCTTCCGGTGTCACAGTCTTGTTCAGGAGCCCAAATATAGTGGATTCGCTTAATTTCAGGTCATCTCATGAATTTCCGTGACCCTCTCCCGCTGCCTTGAAAACCCTAAAAATCGATGTTTAACATACTTGCTCATCAATTCCTATAATAAAACTTGAAATGCCTGTATCTTTGCGCGTTTTTAAGATAAAATAGTTCTGATTTTATATTCGTGTTCAGCGAGGTCTAAATGACCAGAATTGATATTTTCGGGAGTTTTTGGGAAATATAAATTGCAAGTTGAGTTTTGCCGGGGAAAGGTTCGGCTCCAGGGCCAAATTTTTAAAAATGGAAAAATGGACAAAATGACCCTCCTATAACTTTTGAAAATGACTATATATCTGGTGTTTTGGTGTCACACTCTTGTTCAGGAGCCCAAATTTAGTGGATTTGCTTAATTCCAGGTCATCTCATGAATTTCCGTGACCCTCTCCCGTTGCCTTGAAAACTAAAAATCGATGTTTAACATACTTGCTCATCAATTCCTATAATAAAACTTGAAATGCCTGTATCTTTGCGCGTTTTTAAGATAAAATAGTTCTGATTTTATATTCGTGTTCAGCGAGGTCTAAATGACCAGAATTGATATTTTTAGGAGTTTTTGGGAAATTTAAATTGCAAGTTGAGTTTTGCCGGGGAAAGGTTCGGCTCCAGGGCCAAATTTTAAAAATCGAAAAATGGACAAAATGACCCCCCTATAACTTTTGAAAATGAGTATATATCTGGTTTTCCTGTGTCACACTCTTGATCAGGAGCCCAAATTTAGTGGATTTGCTTAATTCCAGGTCATCTCATGAATTTCCGTGACCCTCTCCCGCTGCCTTGAAAAGCCTAAAAATCGATGTTTAACATACTTGCTCATCAATTCCTATAATAAAACTTGAAATGCCTGTATCTTTGCGCGTTTTTAAGATAAAATAGTTCTGATTTTATATTCGTGTTCAGCGAGGTCTAAATGACCAGAATTGATATTTTTAGGAGTTTTTGGGAAATTTAAATTGCAAGTTGAGTTTTGCCGGGGAAAGGTTCGGCTCCAGGGCCAAATTTTAAAAATCGAAAAATGGACAAAATTACCCCCCCATAACTTTTGAAAATGACTATATATTTGGTGTTCCGGTGTCACACTCTTGTTCAGGAGCCCAAATTTAGTGGATTTGCTTAATTACAGGTCATCTCATGAATTTCCGTGACCCTCTCCCGCTGCCTTGAAAAGCCTAAAAATCGATGTTTAACATACTTGCTCATCAATTCCTATAATAAAACTTGAAATGCCTGTATCTTTGCGCGTTTTTAAGATAAAATAGTTCTGATTTTATATTCGTGTTCAGCGAGGTCTAAATGACCAGAATTGATATTTTTAGGAGTTTTTGGGAAATTTAAATTGCAAGTTGAGTTTTGCCGGGGAAAGGTTCGGCTCCAGGGCCAAATTTTAAAAATCGAATGGACAAAATGACCCCCCTATAACTTTTGAAAATGACTACATTATGGTGTTCCGGTGTCACACTCTTGTTCAAGAGTCCAAATTTAGTGGATTTGCTTAATTCCAGGTCATCTCATGAATTTCCGTGACCCTCTCCCGCTGCCTTGAAAAGCCTAAAAATCGATGTTTAACATACTTGCTCATCAATTCCTATAATAAAACTTGAAATGCCTGTATCTTTGCGCGTTTTTAAGATAAAATAGTTCTGATTTTATATTCGTGTTCAGCGAGGTCTAAATGACCAGAATTAATATTTTCGGGAGTTTTGGGAAATATAAATTGCAAGTTGAGTTTTGCCGGGGAAAGGTTCGGCTCCAGGGCCAAATTTTAAAAATGGAAAAAAGGGACAAAATGACCCTCCTATAACTTTTGAAAATGACTATATATTTGGTGTTCCGGTGTCACACTCTTGTTCGGGTGCCCAAATTTAGTGGATTTGTTTAATTCCAGGTCATCTCATGAATTTCCGTGACCCTCTCCCGCTGCCTTGAAAAGCCTAAAAATCGATGTTTAACATACTTGCTCATCAATTCCTATAATAAAACTTGAAATGCCTGTATCTTTGCGCGTTTTTAAGATAAAATAGTTCTGATTTTATATTCGTGTTCAGCGAGGTCTAAATGACCAGAATTGATATTTTTAGGAGTTTTTGGGAAATTTAAATTGCAAGTTGAGTTTTGCCGGGGAAAGGTTCGGCTCCAGGG
>ARYC01011630.1:0-14793 GCA_000711775.1 Oxytricha trifallax | reverse complement strand
TAGAAGAAGCTCATAAGAAACGCTACTCTATTTTTCCTGAAGATTAAAGAAGCAAGGAATACTAATAAGCGAGACCTGGCTCGCGGAGCTTAAAAAGCATCCCTTCCTCTCTAGTAAGCTTTGATTCATAACTTAGTAGGGAAACCTGGGACTGGTGTATTCCTAATGAAAGAGCATGCAAAGGTTCACAGAGAGAGATAGTCTCAAACCATTCATTAAGTTAGCAAAAGACTTTATGATGAAGTTTAAAAGCCTGATGAAATGAACATAGATGCTGGTGCTGGTACAAAGAAAAGAAACATGGGTCCTAGTTAAGCACCAGAGGAAGAAAAGAAAGAGAAGCCTAATCCTTTGATGGGATAATTTAATATGTGAAATAATTCATTCATTTAAGTCTAACATTTATTAATAAACATTCATTCTTCCTTTCCTTGCACATATCGTAGTCTAGTCTTTACCCACTCTCTTGCAACTACTCTGTTATAAGTCTACTGTGTCTATTGGTAGATCATGCATTAGGTGATACAGCAAGAGTTTCTTGTAGTGAGTCTTAATCTAACTCCAATAGAATTCGATTCCATTAAACTGAGGACTGTAAGGAACGTTATACACAGGAGTTATCTTTAACTCTTCATAAGCTTTCTTAGATTCCTTAGTCTTGTGAACTGAGAAGTTATCAACAAACAGGATGATCTCTTGATCGTAGTACTTATCTCTTAGCTTATGTAAGAACTCTATATACTGCTCTCGCTTAATAGAGCGAGGATGAATAACATAAGTTTCTAAGCCTGAATCTTCACTGATACCAGCTAAAATTGCGTGAGTGACAACCATAACCTTTTAGTCATACACTTCTATATTATCGTACTTCTTGTACTAAGACTTATTAATAAAGGTGTTGAACGTAAACACAGCTTCATCAGCGTGTATGAACTTGATGTTATTATCAACAGACCTCTGCATTTAATCATATATATAGTTTAAATTATTACTATAAAATGGCAGAGTAAAGTTAATCACTCTCTTCACTCTATTGACAGTCTTGAAGATAATACCATTTCTTCAATAAATATTTGCGATAGTCTATGGTGAGATACGCATGTCAGGAAACTTGCGATGAAACATCACAGCTCGCTAGTCAAATGGGAAATGTGCCCAATACTTAAGAGTCTTAGAATCGCAGAGATATTCAATATGCTGCTTAGAGAACTTTTATTTTCTTACAGGATGTTATCAAGAACCAGAGTGAAATGCTAAACAGCTAGCAAGCAATGATACCTTACAGTTGAAGCACTCTTACACAATAGCTTAGCAATTGCACAATAGTTCATCACTGGTTTGATTTAGTCTATATTAATACTTGCACCTAAGCTTAAGCAGTAAATCTAAATATTTCTCATCATAAATAGACCCCAAAAATTGCTAATTTCTATTTCTCATTTAGCAAACTAGCCTAATTTCTCTACTAACCCTAATAAAACCCAAACTTTACCCTACTAATCAAAGCACTTGTAAACCTCACTAAGGGGTTTTGGGGTTTTGAGTGTGAGAAGTATCTTCCAAGCCCGTGAATTAAACTCTTCCCATCATCAGACTTAAACCATTCAACATAAGTGACGATTTTATATTCTCGACCCACCAGATAAGTCTCGCACTAATTTCTCATAGCATTAGTAGTCCACAAGAAAACAAATCCTTTATCTTGATTGAGTTCGATTGGAGTTGAAAGTATTTCAGTAATAGTCATACAGTTGTAGGGCAGGTTTAGTCCAATTTTGGGATGTGGTGAGTTTGACATGATAACGTCAAATAATTTACCATTAAATTTTTTCTTTAGCCCACTTTCTGAGCTTTATTCTTCATTGTCTGCGAGGTCTGCTTCAAATGCTTCTATTAATGGATCCTTATTGCTTCTATTTTTAGTGATACACCAAATCTGCTTTGTGAGAGTATCTCTTGCCGTATTCGCACATATGTTGTTTTTTGGTAACTGCCACTGCCTTTTGCTTTTTATGGTGTCTTCTAATGTGAGTATACGCGTTTGCCTTCTTAAAGCTTTTGTATTTTTACTTGCAGCTACTGTAGTATGGACACTTAAATTTACCATAAATTCATTTCAGTATCTATAGTTTGGGCTTCTTGACACTCTTATTGTTCATTCCTGAGTTATTGGGTAGGATAAAACTAAATAATTATTAAGAAATTATATATAATTATAAATATTTACTTTTTATACATAACTGTCAGATTACTGAAATTAGAATGACCAATTCATGAATGTTGGCCGTCTAATAATTAAAAACATGACGAATATTCCTGAAAAATGGTTGACTAATTCCTAAATGATTATTTTTAAATTATTATAAATAATTAATTTAATTAATTATACCCAAATATTTTACCCTATTAACTTTTTATTTATCAAATTTTTCAATAACTTCAAATACCAAATAAATTATAGAATATATATTAGCTTTAAAATTTATTAGATTAAAAATAATTATACAAGAGTATGAACTTCTTCAAATTTAAATTATATAAAATTTAGATCTAATGTTAGAAGTTTAATAACTAATTTATTATGTTTTTGAATCTTATATATTTTATATGTAATAATTAAATGAATTCAATTCAGTACATTTAAACAAAGCCTTTGTTAACTTATTTAGGTTCATTATAGTTTATATTTCTTAAGAATTTTATTTCATATTATTCCTACTTCTTTATTTTTACTATGAACTTTTTTGTTTTAATTAATTTAATAGGAATTCATATTTATTACATATTCAAAACCTTAATTGCATTTATTAAACTTCTTACAATTATTAAATTAGAAAGTTAATTGCTAGGTGGTACTAACCACTTAGGACTTTCTAATAAAGCTTTCTATTATACTAAGGCCTACCGAGGGCAGGTAGGGGGTTGCTGGGCGCAACGCATGAGGGGCCAGTCGGCGGGGTTCAATCTGTCAGCATTCACTCTTCGAGTGAGCTTGATCCTAAGATTTCCCTGCATTAGATGAGTTTCCTGGCTTGAGTTCAGTTTCCTAGGTAATAGGGAGCAGGATGGAGGTACGCTCTGCCTCCAAAAGTGAGAAGATGAAAACCATTGAAGCCAACGATAAGGATTTTTCTCCCACACCGGGTTAGGTTGCTGGAGCTACCACAGCGAGGGATAGGGATTATGTTTCGCAGCAGCGGTGGGACCGGTAAGCGTTTTTCTCCATCTTCTGTCATTCTGGTTGAATCTCACGAGCTCTGTCCCTCAAATGTCGAAAGACGTGGGGTGACATCTTGATTTTGGGATGAGACTAGGTGATAGTTAGGATGGTTTTTCGGAGTTTTCTACTTCATGACTGCCACGTCACGGAATTGCCACGTCAACTCACTCAGATACGTCTACGTCACGACTAAGATTGATGGTTTGATTTTAGTATTAAACAGTGATATGTTAAATTTATTTGATTTTAATCATTAAACACACAAACTTCTTACAAAGCATGACTTTGCCCAGTCAGAGTTAATATTAGAAATATCCATTCCCAGTTATTTTTAAAATTTAAGCTAGTACCCTTGATGATTTTTATAATTGTTTTGCCTTTTAATGAATGAAAAAACTTTTCAACAGGGGTAAGATCAAATTAGTAAGGCCCTAAATATATTATAGGGATCTAAAGGAGTCTAAATTTTCTTGTTATGTTTTAACTCCTGTGGTACGAAGCGTTATCAAGCAGGAATATTGTATAGTATCTCCAATTTTAACTGCTAATTTCTAGTCTTTCCACCAAGTTAAGAATAAAATTGTAGAAGGTTTCACTATTAGTTTTTCCAACGTTTAGCAAGAACAGTAAGGTATTATCAATCCTCATAGCAGCGATTATATTTACTCCATACATTCTTATCAGCCTATCTGAATAGTTTCTTTTGCCTTTTTTGCTCCAGCTTTTGTATTAATATGACTACTATTAATGGCTGCTCTCATCGATATTTATTATGGTTTTTTAAGATATAACTTGTTCAATGTAAAATTTTGCTGCAATTTATCTATATATAAAATAGTCAATTGAATTTGTTCTTGTATCTATCTAATGAACCTTCTTGTATGTAAAACCAAGCTATTCTTTTAAAATTTTTCCTTTTTTTTGAGTAAGATACAATGCATTAAAATTAACTTTGAATTTTTCTCTGTAATTCTCTAATTGATTTCAATAAGTCTCCTGATTTCAGAGTTTGCTATACTATCACATCAATGAATTTGATAAATCCTGAGCATTAAAATTTGAAATCGTCATTTCCTATTTTGAATTAAGACCTGGAGTTCAGTAGAACTTTGCTTAGTTACTATTACGTTAGCCTTAGTCTCTTTGTTAAGTTTGATTTTGTACAATTATTTTATGAGTACAAATAAAGGGCCTTTAATTCTCTCAGTTCCAACTATTAAAAGCATGAATATTTTTGTTTCTTATGCCACTTATTCTAAATGAAATGTATTAAATTTATTAATTATATGAATTAAAACTTACAGGATTTGATTCTCAGTCTAAATAAGCCTGAAAACTCAAGATGTTTGCTTCAGTCTTTTATTCTTCAGCTTTGATAATTGATTATTTGTTGTATTATTAAATTGGTTCCTATTTTTTTAAAAAGTCTTCCACTTATTATTAAAGGAATTGTATTTCTTTATTTGCAAAAGACCCATTTTGCTTTCTTCAAGGATCTTTTTATTCACAATTTTTCTTGGATCCAAGATCACGCTCAAGTATTGATTACTGCCAATTTTTCTGATACAGTTCTACTCTAAGCTTACTATTGACCTTCTAGTTACTTTTTAAATTTCTATGTCATTTGGACTTAAAACCTTTTAATAAATTAACCCGGTTGATCGAGCTAATACTGCTGTATTTTCTTCTGCATCAATTTCATTATATTAAAGGGTTGGACTCTAAGGTATTAAATCTTCATCACTCTCACTACAAGATTCGGCCATGAAGTAATTTCTTATATCATTTTAGTGTAACTATGAATTATTAATCTTTTGGCTATATTTAAGTAAAGTTAATTCATTTTAGTCAGCAAGATTTATTCTTTTAAATTGTTTAAAGTTTTTACTAAATGTACTTGCATCTTTTTCTAGAAAAATTAATTAATAAAATTAAAATTAATATACAATAAACTTTATCTTAAGGCTAAACATTATTAATAATTATAAAAATAAGAAAAAAGCTATGGATCATAATAACTACCTTCAACAATTTCACGTTAATTAAGTAAGAGAAAAAATAAGGAGCAAAAAAGATTTATATGACTTTTTATGCTTAGAATGTGGGGCTTACCTACCAAAGGTAAATTGTACAAACATCTATTTCTTTAGAAGTATATTAACTGGTGAGAAAGATGTAAGCTTAATTGAGTTAATGCTCAATAGTATTTGAAAAGATGTGATGTTGTTGTGGCAGCTGTGCCTTAAATTGAGGGACTCACAGGAGACGATTTCCTTGAATATGCTATAAAGAAGCCTTCCTTGTTGAGATACCTGCCTGACCAGTGTGACTGGTTCCATCTTGATAAAAAATGGATCACAGACGTCTTACTTTCGCTTGACACTCAAGGAATGAACGAAATGATATTATAAGCAAAATAAGATAGAAGATAAAGACTTGACTAGTCTTAAAACTCATTAGTGCACATGAAGTCAGAGTTCATACAAGCACTGAACGGTTCTCTACACTATAGTGGTAAATTATCATTCGCCTTAATTATTTTTAGTGCATAAAGGGAGATCAGCTTATCTGATTAAGCAAAGTACAAAAAGAAAAGCAAGTCAAACTATTCAGAAAGAGGAAAAAATGCAACATCCTGACAACAATTCTTCAAAGAGGAAATTTCTGGACTAAAATAAGAGAGTCAGAGATGAAATGGGCATGATAAGAAACCAAATAGATGACCTTCTTAACTATAAATTTCTAGTCATGTAACTACATGAGCAAGGAGTCATTGATGGCGAAGGCAAGGTTTAGCAAAATTAACCTATTTAATAGAAAACTGAGTTTATGATATGAAAATTATAATTTAGTCAAATTAAGTTACAACTTTTCACAATTTGAAATAAAGTGTTTTAATTAACACTTTTTAAGTTTATAGACTTTTATATAAAAGTAATGCTGAACAATTATTTTTGTAAATATGATTAAAAACATAAGTTAACTTAGTTTAACTATTTATTTTATTTTAAATAGTCTATAATTTAAAATACTGATTAATTACAATAAATTATTTTATTTATTTAAACAATTAACATAGTCAAATTATTTTATTATTACATAAAAGGTTGTAGTAACTTAGGCAGCATAATTTATTCACTAAATGGTCTATCTGCAATTAAGGTAAATTTTATATAGTTACATTTAGGTTTATTTGTATAATCACTATGTAAGAGTCAGTTTAAATGTTATGTAATGAGTTTGTTAAAGCATATGCTTTTGATTGAAACTAGTTTCTTAGTAATTTTATATTTATTTCCTATGAATTTGTTATACTTTGTAATACTTTGTTAGAGTTTACAGAGTTTTTTAAACTTTATAATAAAACTTAATTAAACATGCTTATTTATAAATCTTAAAAGGATATTAAAGTTAAATTTTAATAAGGCTTAATGAATCAGAATAAATAAAATTCTAGAATAAAATAGGATTTCCTCAAGATGAGACTACTTAAAATAATTGTTGCCAAAATTAGCAACAACAAATACAATTTAAGTCAGCGAAAAATCAACCTAATTAAAATAAAAGCATGAGTAAGAAATAAATTAAGAAAAAAGCTTAGAAAGAGAAAAAGAGTATAAAAAGTGAATCGGATAAGGAGTAATCGAATTATACTGCTGAATTTTCAACGATGAGTAGTAGTAGAAATTGAAAAATGAAGAATAAAAAACTAAGAACATGACATACTTAAAATAATAGGACATACTTGGGGAAAAAGACGTATAAGGATGTTAAGATCTAACTTTAAAAGAAATTCTCAAAGGAAGTACTGCAAGTGCACAGGAATTTGCTAATTAGAACCTTGAATTCAAGTAAAAGCGAATCTAATTGAAAAACTCCCTTAAAATTGACTACTAAAAAATAGAGGTAAAAGTTGTAAGTCAAAAAAATAAGCGATAAAAACATAAGAAACAACGTAAACCATACACCTAATTCAGTACCCAAAAGTTCTTAAGACCAAATTCAAAGTGATAATAATGTTAACTCAGGGCTTTAGTCATTTGACTCTGAATAGCTGCATACAAGCAGTAAAGAATTTTAGAGTTAATCCGATACAACCTTTCCCGAATTGAACTAGATAGAGAATGTAATAAGCAAATGATTTACAAGCTTAAAAAATGAAGCAATGAAGGCTATGAAGGAATAGTTTCTAGCTTAAATGCCAGAAATGGTAGGCAGTCAACTTGATGACAAGATAAATTAACAAACTTAATAACAGGACTAATAAATAAGGGACCTATAGAATAAAATTAACCAAATAGACATATCAATTATCGAGCAACTTGTCGTCGATGGAAAAGAGGAAATCTAACATGCCTTTTAGATCCTTGTATCTGATATTAAAAACCTATCCCCTACTATTGGCGTGGCCTCATAGGAAGCATTGGCCAATCATGTTAAAAGATTTACGGAATTGCATAATTATTTGAAAAAGCAAATTGAAGATAATCAGACCCAATTTGAGAATCTAAGAGTAAGTTAAAATAATATTCAAAACTCAATAAATGAACAATAGAAAGTTATAGAAGATAAGTAAAAAACTAATTACTGAATTCTAAAAGAATTTTAGAGTAAGTCAATTCTTTCTGTTCTGAGCAGTTAAAATAAGTGAACAAAAATTTAAAAATAACATCAAACAAGCTAATAGTAGAATAACTACTATTGAAAAAACTGAGCTAAAAAATAGTGTGGAATAATTAAATAGTTAGAGTTAATAAATGTGCAATTTAAAAAACTTAATCTAATTGAATAAAAACAAGGTACACTGGCTAATTAGTAAATGCTCGATTAATAAATTGTCTAAACAATATATAGATACAACACTTAGGATGAGTCAGGTAAAATTGTTGAAAATGCAGGAAATATTTTTTGTTTGATGATGTAACCAAGAAATTCATGTTTATATAAGAAAATAATAATATTTGATTACTTACTTTATAACATAACCTTATAACTTTTCTACTCGAAATTACTTAAATCTTTTTGAAATTGATCAATTTATTTACCTTATTGGGTTTTGGGGTTTATTTCTAATGTTAAGAGAGGTTCACAGTACTTTATAAATATTAATTTTGCTGCCCTAAATTTACAGCAACTCCTCTATCGTTAGAATTACTCTTAAAACTTGAATCTAAATTGATGTTGCATGAAATTGAGTTTTAATACTTTACTTCTAGTTCATTAGTAGGTACTGCCTCTATTTCTTGATATTATGGATATATTACTGATTGTTATTGCAATTGTTATAAGGCTGTTGCTTTTATTGATTTAACTTGCCAATACTTTAAGAGTTATTAATTTGTTTTAAGCTTCTTTTAGGTAGTTAAGTAGAAGCCTAGTTTGTATTAATACTGCTAGAGTAGAGATTTGGTTGCTATTTTAAGGTATTCTATTAGTTTCTGTTTTCATAGGGATTGTAAACTTCAAATATTTGATAAATCAATAGATTCATTGTAAGATATGAACATATTATGCAAATGAGGCAATTTCACATTACTCTTAGAAATTGAAATTTATTGGTGTCTCTCGTTTAAAGAGTTGGCATGATTAGCACTATTGTTTAATTAGCTTTGTACCAAACTATTGCTAATTTATTCTTTCATTTTTCGACTTTGGATTGGGCTTCAAATTACTTGGCATATATATTAGCTATTCTTGCTATGCTATCTGCGTAATTCGAAAATTTCTTTTACTTGTGATTTAAGGGTAGACCATTATGAAATAGTGTAGATTTTAAAGAATTATTACTCTACTTGATCTACACTTTTATTTAGATTCGTTACAAAGAAAGATCATCGTCTATTGAGTCAATTACAATCTTTAAAAACTTTTAAAATTTTAGGATTCCTCTATCTTGATGTCTATGATAGAAGATCCTAAAACTGAAGTTTTAATTTTTTTTTTGATTAAGTACTTTTAACTATATGTTTGATTTAAATTTAATGCGGGACCATTATTTAATAATGGTCCCGTGACTCTTAATTTTAATGAGTATATTTAACTTAAATTAAGTAAATTTGAAAATTATCATATAAGCATGCATGAAATCCTAATTGATTTTGGTATATTCTGGGAGGATTCAGAACAATGTTCTTTTTTTTGTCAAAAAAAATTTTTTTCCCTAATAAATCAGATAAGGAATCAAAAATAGGCACCCAAAAAAAGCAAAAAAGATTAGTGATAAATCTATACGGAACTATGATAATCAAAATGGATTTTTGAGATTCATGATTTTTGGTAAGTAAAAATGAAAAAAATGTGATTAAAAAAAAGATTTTTAAAAAAGTTAATTAAAAATGGGGCAGAGATTATAGCATCGGCCACGAACGAGCTTCAAACTATAACATTTTAACATTTCTAAAATTATTTTTATTCATAAATTATATATAGGCATGGCAAAATCTTCTAAAGTTGATGCTTAAAGTTCAAGCAGGTCAAAAAATTTTGGGAGGTTTTGAACCTTATGAATAGTTGCCGATTGATAAGGCATTATGTTAAGCTTTTGAGATTTTACTAAGATATGAGAAGGGAAACCAGAATGTCGAATGTTTATATCGTGAAGTCTAGTCTATCTTTTATCTGAGTTTTGAGGATTCAAATTTTTTTTAGAACTCTTGTTTAATTTCTTAAAACTGTAAATGTCTTTAAGTTTATCCTAAGATACCTTATAATTATCACTTTACTAGCTTTTAAAGTTCCTGTCTTATTTGTGATTCAAAAATATTCCACTCTCAGTAGATTTATCTCTCTAAAGCTTTTCAATTTTTTGTCTCTGTTTTGAGTTATCAAAGAATGCTGTTAACTCAAGTCTTTCATTGCATAACTATTTTAAGATGTTTCATCTGTTGTGCTGTGATCGAGTGTTTACTTATGTTTCAAAGTCATTTATATATTCGGGAGAACTTAATATTTTTACCTTTCATTATAAGGACTCTCGTTATGAGAGCATTTAAGTTTACAGTACTTTAAGCTATAATTTCTTTGCTGTTATATAAACCATCTTCTATTACCATGCTAATCCTGTTTCCACTAAGCTAGTTTTGTTTGATATGTTTAGATTTAAATTAATTAAGGGACAAGCTATTATTTCTTTTGGACCCACTATTTGAATTTCTGTCCATACTTTGAATGCTCCTTTTTTCTTAATAGTCAGCTGCTTAACTCAAGACATCAAAATCATTTCTGCTTACAATTTTGATTTTACTAGCATTTTTAATCAATCCATGAATTTTAGACTCATCATAGAATGGCCTCTTATTACAAGCGACTTTACACTTCAAGATTTGGCAACTTAATATTGATCTATTATTCATGAACACTAACATTCTTTATTGATGGCATTCCATTAATACTTTAGCAGTGATTCCTACTAATATGATTTAAACTTCTATTCATAGCTTTGAATTTATTAGACCTTTTCAAAATGTTACCATAGTTTGCCATTGGTAATCTGTAGCTAAGGTAGATAATATTCTTGGGTATTCTTATAGTTTGAGTAACTCGTTTTTTTAAGTCTTGCTTTTCTTAATCAGCAATCTCTGGAAAAAGTTCAAAAAATCGTTTTTAAAATGATGAAATTTGGGAAAATTGTAATCATGTTTGCTTCTGAGTAGGATTTACCTGTAACAAGGTTCTTACAATGTTTTATAAATCTGCGGAATGATGCTTTGATAAATTTTGTATTTATCCACTTAATACTTTCTTATAAAGTCGATTCATGTCATTTTCTTAGAATGGAGGATTTAATGCAATTATTTCATGAAGTACACATCCTAATGACAAAACTATCGCTTTTAATATCATAAGTTTCGTCTTTCCAAACTTCAGGGCTAGCGTAATATGGTGTACCAGTTTAAGTATAATTAAGCCTTTTTTTATTAGCAACTTTAGAAATATTCATTTGTCTTAGCTTGAATGTGAAGTCTTTGTTAAAAAATCCATTTGCAGATTTTAAATCTCTATGCATCACATTTAGATCATGCAGTGCCCTTAAACCTCTTACTATCTGGATTAATATCTTCCATATTTCTTGCTCTTTGAAAAATGTCCCATCTTACTAATGGTCTACTATCTTTTGAAATATATAGCCTCTGTCAGCATACTCCATCACTATACTGAAATAAATTTGTAAATTAAATTTATCGATGATTATTGACTTTTTCAGTAGCAACTTACTACAATCAAAACCCCAAAACCCCTTAGTGAGGTTTATAAGTGCTTTGATTAGTAGGGTAAAGTTGGGGTTTTATTAGGGTTAGTAGGAAAATTAGGCCAGTTTGCAAAATGAGAAATAGAAATTAGCGATTTTTGGGGGTCTATTTATGATGAGAAATATTTAGATTTACTGCTTAAGCTTAGGTATGGTGCGAGTATTTATATAGACAAACTCAAACCAGTGATGAATCATTGTGCGATTGCAAAGCTATTGTGTAAGAGTTATGAAAAATAGGTGGAAAACTTTAATTAAAATTGAAATTTATAATTAAAAAAAGGAAAATTTAAGATGGTGTCCCTCGAGCAGCTAGTCGTTCACTAAAATTTGTAAGTTACAAAAAACATATCTAATATTTTTTATTTCAGCAATACTTGCCACCTGGAGAGACGACGTCAGTAGACCAAGACTTCAAGTGGCACTGGGAAAAAATTGGAATAACAGAATAGGTTTGACCAGATGGAGCAAAGTATGAAGGATATTGGAAAGATGATAAAGCTGTTTCTAGATTCCATTTCTGTAATTGTCTATACTAATACTTATTATTTATATTTATTTTCATTTTATATTAAAGTCTTCCGCTTATTTCTCAAAAGTGATTCGACTGTAAGGTATCACTGCTTGCTAGCTGTTTAGCATTTCAATTCTGGTTCTTGATAACATCCTGAAATAAAATAAAGTTCTCTTAGCAGCAAATTGAATATCTCTGCGATTCTAAGATTCTTAAGTATTGGGCACATTTCCCACTTGACTAACGAGCTGTGATGTTTCATCGCAAGTTTCCTGACATGCGTATCTCACATAGACTATCGCAAATATTTATTGAAGGAATGGTATTATCTTCAAGACTGTCCACTGAGTGAAGAGAGTGATTGACTTTACTCTGCCATTTTATAGTAATAATTTAAACTATATATATATATGATTAAATGCAGAGGTCTATTGATAATAACATCAAGTTTATACACGCTAATGAAGCTGTGTTTACATTCAACACCTATGTTAATAAGTCTTGGTACAAGAAGTACAATAATATAGAAGTGTATGACTAAAAGGTTAAGGTTGTCACTCACGCAATTTTGATTAGTATCAGTGAAGATTCATGATTAGAAACTTATGTTATATATCATCGCTCTATTAAGCGAGAGCAGTATATAGAGTTCATAATAAGCTAAGAGATAAGTACAACGATCAAGAGATCATCCTGTTAGTTGATAACCTCTCAGTTCATAAGACTAAAGAATCAAAACTCCAAAACCCCTTAATGAAGTTTATAAGTGCTTTGATTTGTAGGGAATTTGTTAGGGGTTGGGGTTATTAATAGGTTTTAATGTAAAATTTATAGTTAATGTATTTAATTTTATCACTCAAAATTCACTTTTGGATCATGTGGGAGAGGTCTGAAGTTTATCTTGCTTAACCACAACTCTATCTGCTCTATTGATATGTTTGATCTTGAGTTTGGTTTTATTATTATTGACTCTGCCATTTTTTTTATTGATTGAGATGCTCTTGTTTTGTCAATAAATTGCTTTATTCTTTGTTTAGCATCCTTCTCGCATCTTGTAGAGTAGTATTCGTTGCGAGGCATATCGCACTCTATTATTGCTGCTAAAGCCCACACATCCCACTGTAAGTCTCCATCTCTCCAGTCTTCTCTTTCTGGATATTAGCCTGGGGTTCCCATTACTTTTCCAAGCCTTGATACTTCCACTCTAAGGCTCTGTTGAAATCAATAATTGTTGCTGTTTCTGGTGAATAGTTCAACATTATATTCTCAGGCTTGAGATCTCTGTGAACAAAGCTATTTATGAAGCTCTTTGATACCTTGTATAGCTTAGGTTTATATTAATGCAAGCTATCTATGATTTCTTTGATCAGTTTTGAAATATCTGAGTGTCATTTCAAAGAGTGGTAGTCTGAAAGCTACATGATATTTGGCTAGGAGAACAGCATCTAGCTTTATTAAGTATTTGCACTCTTTAAACTTAGCCTGGGTGAGTACTTAATATTCATTAGTAAACTCCATTTGATATTTATCATCATAAGGAGATAGTTGAAAGGATATACCTTGTAAGCATACTGATGATCCTTAATAACTTTCTTGTCATAGGAGTCCTCTAGAATTAGGTAGCTTTAGAAAAAAGTATCTAAATCAATCTATGCAAGTACTGGAATTTGCTTGTATTATATTTTAATCATGATTTTAGTGACCTCTGATGCTAAGAGGTTGCGTCCAATCCTCACATACTCTGATTCACTAGCTTGTAAAAGCTCAGCAACATTAAGAGGCTCCCTTGCTTTTCTTATGTTGAGCAACTTCAGTTGAGTTTCTTATTCTTCAACTTCTATTTCTTTCTTGTGGGCTTTTAAAAGATGCTTCTTTAAGTCTCTTGTATGAGAGTACTGCTTATGGCACTCAAAGCAATCATACTTTCCATCAACTTTATCATGCTTTAAGTTTACAGTAGCTTAGCTTTCTTATGGACCTTCATATGCCTGAACCAGCTAGATTTATGAGTGAATTCTCTTTCACACTTCTCACAAAAATATACTTCAACTTCCTCTGCTTACATTGAAATTTCATTTCTAACTTTCTCCTCCTATCTGTCTCCCACACACTTGTTTGCCATTTTTTTTATATTATTAATTTCTATTTTAAAACAGAGACCTCAAGTGATAGCTCTGGTAGTTTATGAGAATTCATCTCGCAGCTATCACACTTTTTATTGCTGCCAAAGGTAAGTCTCATTTAGTTTGATGAAAGTGCTGTTGTTTTTCTTAAAATGTTAGCGCTCATATTTAAATTTGAATTTAAAATTATAAAACTGCCTCTATAACTTATAACTGAGAGCTTATATGAGAGATTTGCGGGAATACTATTCAAGGGAAGTTTTTAGAGTATTTGAGGAGAAAATGAGCAGTAAGAGATAATCCAGCTCTAAATTTTGGTGAGTAAGTAACCATTTTTACTTTCAATAATAAGTTGATTATAGTACGTACCGATTTAGGAGGTGGACCTAATTAAGTACGTACTGCTTTAGGAGGTATTTTGTGATTTTATGATTAAATTAGGGTGCTCTTAATTAAGTTCTAGCATTTTTAGGAGCTGCTCCTAATTAAGTACGTACCAATTTAAATTTAAAAATATGGAACTATAACAGTAGAAATGGATATCAATCTCTCAAGTTTGAAACCAGTTCTCAAAACCTTCTACATATCCTTCTTAGAGGTTGAAATCCTATAGGATGCCCATATTTAATAGTAAGTTTTACAGAGGTATATAATTGAAATCAATAAACTTAAATTTGAATATCATTTC
>ARYC01011628.1:0-16298 GCA_000711775.1 Oxytricha trifallax | reverse complement strand
AATAGAGAAGAGAGTCATTACTGATGAATAATATGCTTATAAGATATATCCATTCAATTACTTCCTTGCTGATGACAAGTTCCAATTGGAATTTGCTAATGAATATTATGCTCTTTAAAAGGCAAAGTTAAATGAGTGTAGGCATATCATCGAGCTTGATGCTATTTTACTTGGTAAAGATCATGTAGCCTTCAGGCTTCCTTTACTTGAAATGACTTACAGAGAATTTTTATCTGACAATAGATGTCAGAGATAAATTAGCTAGATAGTATAGCAGATAGTTGAAGGGATCGAAGAGCTTCACAAGCATGTTATGTTCATAGAGACTTAAAGCCAGAGAACATCATGACGATCTTTCAGCCTCTTAGAGTTTATATTATTGACTTCAACAGAGATCAAAGAGTGCAAGCCTCTGCATAAGGAAATGTATACGGCACTCCTGGATATTTCCCAGAGAGAGAGGATTGGAGAGATGGAGACACTTAATGGGATATCTGGGCTCTAGCAGTAATAATAATGAGAGTGACATGCCAAGAAACGATTACTTTAGCTGCAGGGGTGAGAGAGATTCTAAGCAGAGAATCAAACAATATCTCGATAAAAATAAAATAAATGGGGGTCTTAGAGAACTTGCATACTCAACTATTATCAAGCCAAGCTAAGAGAATTAACAAACAATAGAAACAATAAAACATCAACTTAGAAAGATAAAATTCAGAGAACTGCCACATGACTCTAAGCTTATGTTTATGTGAAATATATTAAAAACTCGCTTGTTATACTCACTTAAAATACTAATATTTAAACATTAAACCCCTACATAAACCCAATTAAAACCCAAATAAAGTATGCACTAATAGTCTACTTTTATCAATCAAAAACTCAATCAAACTACTGAAAGGGTTTTGGGGTTTTGATTAGCATTCAAAGTTCACCTACGGCTTCATCTGGTTCAGTGCCGATGCAATAACTTACTATAATCCAACTAATGTTCAGGCTTAAAAAGTAATATGATTGTTGATATGATAATTTAGGTTGTCAAAAATACGTTGATAAATTGAGTATTTTAAATTGATTGCATTAAGGAAATGCAATGATTTAATCGAAATAATAGCCAAACCATAAAGATTTTAAGTGTGTTATTGTGATATAGATATTATTTTACAGCTTACGTCAGCATTAGTGCTTACTGTAACGATCTAAACCTTTTGGTTGAAAAGTATTTGAAAATTAGATAATTACAGGTTAGTAAATGAAGATGCGATAAGATAAAATTTAAATATATTATACTCTCGAAAAGTAGATCCCTAAATACAACTATGAATTTGAAGAAAGGAGCCTTTCATTAAAGAATCTGATCCAAATATTCTTGAAATCAACAAGGCAATTCCTCTTCTACTAAGAGAAATATAAAATGAATTTACAGGAAATCGTGATAAGACAAAATGAATGCTTAAGTTAATATTTGGAAAGCTATTAAACGATTAATTCGGAAATTCTACAAATTTGCAATGCCATATGGATAAAATTCATTAGCTTGTTATAGAAAAAAGAAGAAGCCTCAATATTTCATTTCCTGCTATAATTTTCTTGCCTTCATATCTTTAGAGTACTTTATATGATAAAGAAGATTTGAATAACACTAATATTTGAGATTTAGGTATATATTCTACACTTTCCTTTTCTAAAATATGATTATAATTTTGTAAAAAAAGAAAATAAAATAAAATACAAGCTCACAAAACGGCGGAGAAATACTTTGATTAAAGCGTAGGCAGAAGCAGAATAGACATTTCCATTAATCTTGATGTTGAATTTCGTAATATTTTAAACCATTCTATCCAACAGATTTAAGAGGTGCCATTAGTTTGTATAGTTAAGTATGATTTAAAGCATTTGTGATTTAAGGCTAAATATCCTTAGTCATTTTGCCTAGCTAAGAGGGTTTTGTCCTTTACAGGCTAAATTATGGTTGAGTTCATTAACTTGAGTAAATAAATGTGGTACTTCAACAAAATGATCACAAAACATATGAAATAGTCTAGAAAGACGAGTATAGAAGATAAGGGAAAATGCAGATGATGACAACCAATAAGAAGAATGGAAATTATGCTTAAAAATCATAAATAATGAAGTTATTTCAAATATTCAAATAAATGTATATAATTTTATTTCAATCACTGATTTCTTTTATATTTCAAAGAATGCTCAATTAAACTAATTAAACATTTGTGCATTTGTATATTTTTATTTAATTCTATTTTTAACATTCTTTTATCTTAATATTTTAATAAATAATAAATAATTGATGAAATGAAATTTAGAAATACGAAGATACTTTTCTTTTTTTCTTTCCTAAGTTTATTTTATATAAATCTTTTGAATAAACTTTCTATAAAATTATCTTGAAAAATTATCCGGAATCGTTTAGATTATGGCAATAAAAGAACAGACAAATTTAAATGGCATTTTGCTTAAGATTATAAACTACTAACTGTGAATTATGTAAACATTAGCATCTGGATTCAGTTGTGTGCGGGAGCTTTACTTAAATCTTCTTATAACATCTACTTAGAAAATAATTTACTTTAAAACATAATGTCGATATAGATCTGTTTTATTTCAAGAATTCATGAAGAATTTAAATATATTACTCTCTTATTTGATGTTGTTGTGAATATAAAGATTCATATTAATTTGAGATATATACAATTTAAAAATTATCTTATGCACCTCACTCCATTATCATAGATACATTTAGTTTTTAAAATGTATATATTACCATTTCAGGATCAGAAGATTTTTATAAAAGATACTTAATGAAGAAATCTGTAAAAACATTACTGATATCTTGAAAGATTTATTGATTATATATATATTTGGTAAAATTTTCAAAAAAATAGGTGACTTGATTAATTAATATAGTGAGGATAAGTTATGCAATTTTATAGTATATATTTAAGAACAGTTGAATAAATTAAAAAATATTAATGAAGATAATATCAAATTGTACGATATATATTAAGTTCTCTTAACTTTTTAGAATATAAAAATTTACTAAATTATTAAGCTTTATAAATCATAATATACTTTATAAGTTATTTACAATTTATTCATTAATAATCATACTCATATGCTGAATAAACTTTAGTTCTTTTTGCAAAAAAGTTTAAATATATTGAATGTACTATATTTTAATTATTAGATTGTAATTACTATTATACTAATACCTTATATTTTAAGCATCTCTCATTAAATAAGTATGAATTATAATTAAATAAGTTTAATAAATTTAAAGTTAAAAAGTTGGGACTATTAAGTCTAAGTGAAATAACATTTACTCATATACAAAAATGTGAATAACTTTATATAAAAAAAAAAGAGTACACGTTTACCTAATCTAAATAAAATAATCAATAAACTAAACTTTATTATGAAATGTAAGGCAATCGACAAAAGCTCGACAACTTTTTTCGATTGCCTTACATTAGAAATATGTAGTGAATAAATAATGCAAAATTTATTTAAATATTATAAATGATGAAATTAAATCACTGTATTAATTCTAACAATTGCCTGAATATTTAAAATTTTTACCAATTCATTATCAGATCACCTTGTATTCATGGAACATTAAAGTGAATTTTGGCATAGGGCACTTGAAAATAAAAGTGAATAATTAAAACTTTTGTAAAATTATATTTTATTACTTACCTCCATATTCTGTTATCTGATGTCATATTTTTAAGTTTGTCCTTTCAGATATGAGGAGATCACCATAAAATCCATTGAAATATAAGAAAAATTTATTTCACTCGTGAATAATGGATATAATAAGATGCTTATTTGAGGGGTCAAGGAAGGAGGTATTAGCTTGGGAAATTTTATAATAAAAACGAGGTTCATTAGGAACTGTCTTATTGTCTAAGCTATAAAATCACCTTTTAAGTAAAAAGGATTTAAAAATATTAGATTGCTTATCTTAAATACTTGTCTAATATAAAAATGATTAAAATACTATGTTAAAATGAATTTTAAAAATAAAGAAAATTTACGGATCCTCATTTTGCTTTAACTTGAAATTGATATTCTTTTTTTTCTTCCTTTAAATAATTCTTTTATTTCGCTTAAATTTAATTAAATTATTCCTCAGTTTTAGATTCTTTTAGAAATGAAACAGCCTATAACTTATAGTCCAGCAACTCTTGAATCTCAGAATATTCAATTCTGTGATGAGATCGTATAAGCTGTTGGTTGTGCAAATCAATTTTTATTTGGGTTATTTTGATTGTCAAATTTTAATATACTCTCAAATGCTTAATATTCTCCTTTAGATGCTTCATTAATTTGGTCAACTGTTTCCTAATTTATATTAATATTCCAATATTAGATTTGAATATTAAAATTTTTTTCTAATTTGATTTATTACATATCAAAAATGGCTAATGTTCACTATTTTAGTTTGAAATTCAGACATGCTTATTTTCTTTGTAATTTTCTACTTTCTTGAGAATTTTTGCGTTTAATATATGATCTTGTTTCATTTGATTCATACTTATATCCATTAGGTAATTCATAAGTATCTCCTAAATTACAATAATTATAATAAATTTCCCACAATTTCTTTAAATAAATTACCTGCCACTATTTTGGTGCTGCTGTAGTCCTAGTTTGAAGTTGAAATTCTGAATCAATTCTGTGTCTGTAATAATATATTTATTACATATCTTAAATCATGAAAGGGTTTTCTTAATGACCAACTTGCTTTCTTGTTAAGAATTTAATTAATGTCTTTTAAATTTCAAGTATCATCCTAAAAAAGGAAGGTTAGACTAAGACATTAGGTAAATCCTCTAAGTTAACTCCTGTTATATAAAACTTTATATCAAATAACTACATATTTATTCATTTTATTGAAAATGAATTTAGAAAAAAGAAGCAACATAACCAAAAACAGCATTACTAACAGACAATTCAATAATTAATATATCACTATTTACATGCCAGGACTTCTTCTAGCTAGTTCACGTGCTTTACAAGTAAAGTACTTTCCTAGTCAGTTTAAGTTATTACCACGACTTATCCCTAAAATTTTTAAAACTATTTATCCTTGTAAGAATAATTAATTAATTAAATTAACATTGTTTTATTACTAATCATAATTCAATCAATAGCATTGATATTCATGAAACTTACAACTGGAAAATAGAATTCACCTGTTAAAGTGACTGCACAGTCTAACATAAGCTTGATGTTTCTCATCGACAAAAGCCTCTCTACTACCTTAAGAGAAAGTAACTAAGTCATCAATGAGCACTGCACTGATGTTGCCACAGTGGTTCATTGCTAAATACTGGGTCAAAGAAGCATTTCAAATAGTTCACTCTAAGAATATATAGTAGTGTAGTAATTATCGAGGATATTAAGATTATGTAGTAATAATGATTTAATATGTTTGCTGTCACTCCTACTGGGTATGAATTCCTGGATAGTTCAATTAATGGATGGTAAAGAGAATATGCTGATGAAGTTATGGCCTTTACTTTTTAGTGCCTGATTCTCTCTTCTCATGTGAATGAATTGGTTATTGAGTTTGTAAGTATTTTGAATCAAACAATTAGTTAACAAATATAAAGTAAATTATTCAATAATAGTGTTGTATTCTTATTATTTAATCTTTTCTCTAATTATGATATGAAAAAAAGTCTATCGAAAACATTGAAACAAGTAACATTAATGAAATTTAATGCATTTAGATTTGATTGATAAATTATAAAAATAATCTTATTTAAGTAATTAATAAATGAGTTTAATTGTTATCAAATTTATAGATGATCTTGAATAAGATACCTGGGTACAAACCAACAATATATGCATTTTCATACCAATCTTTTCTCTATTAATGAGCCTAAATAAACAGTTAATATTTCAAAATAATCCTAGCAAAGACTACTAATTAATATGATATGCAAAATTATTTTATATATTTTAATTTATAATTTATAGATATGAATTAATTGATTATCACTTTTAAACTAATCATTAAGTAAAGCAATCGAGAAAAGCTTGCCAGGATTTCTCGATTACCCTATATTACCGAATCAAATCAACTAAACCATAATCATATATTTATTGACTATATATTTATATTAAGCAATTTGTATACTAATATACTCTACCACTTTACTTGATCTCATTTAATAACAGAAATTTTCACTTAAAACACAAAATCCATAATACGATTATTTGAAACAGCTTCTCCTCTTTAGTTGACTAAATCATCGTGAAATCGGTCACCTCCTTTTGACTGTATGCCACTCACTACACGACTTGTTCTCGCGATGTTTGAGTGAAAGAGTATGGGTTATTAGATATTGCTTTAGATGGTATGACTCCTGAGGTTAATGTGCAAGCAGATAAACCTGCTTGGAATCTAGGTCTTACCTACATCTCTTTATGGATTTATGCCAATAGATGGCAGTTTATTTCTGGCCACGTACTGAGATCGAAAGATACATACTATTTATACAATCATATTAATAATATTAAATAAACAATATATAAATAAGTAGTAGTGAATATGTTTTGCAAATATCTCAGTTAAATGTTTAACTAATCTTTATCTGATAAATTTTTAATTTAAAATACATTTATTTATTTAATTGTTACATAGACTCTCATCAGATGTTACAAATATTGTAGGAATTGGGAAATTTAATTAAATTAAAATTATTTTATATCAAAATATTGGCAGTTAAAGTTGGCTAATTTAAACGATATTTGACTCATCGGATAGAGAATTCAAAATTAGCTGAACTTTACTATTGGCGGTACTATATTATCGCTTCCATGGAGCAGGATAACTTGACTTTAATGTGAGGGTATAATATAATGAATTTAGAGGTGTTTAATTAAAGTCAAGTTATCTCGATTAAAAAGTACCGCCATTACCAAAATTCAGCTAATTTTGAATTCTCTATCGAATGAGTCCAAGATTGTTTAAATTGGCCAACTTTAACTGCCAATATTTTGATATAAAATAATTTTAATTTAATGTAATTAAATTTCCCAATTTTGAATGTATTCCTACAATATTGAATTTCATTGCTCTAAATAAAATAATAAAAAACTCCCTATTAAAACCCTAAAAATTAAAGCCAATTCTAATCTCTTCAAAACTTCTAATCCGTCTCCAAATATTTCAAGATTGTCTAAATTATCGATATTTTTAAACCATTAATTGTATATATAATATATTTTATCAAATAATTTAGTTTACTTATTTTTATATGCTTTTTATTCATATTTAATATATTTTAATTGAATTCTTTGATAATAAGTGATGTTATATAAAAACAATTGGCTTTAAATTGAGAATGAGTTTACAATTAGAGGGCAGAATTTTATCTTTAAAATATGTATAGGGATAATTTCAAATAATATTCAGTTTCAAGACAATTATGATATTTTAGTATCTTCACTTTCTCTTATTTTTATTATTCATTTGGTTTATTTTATCTGCTGTTTACTGGAATTCACAGTAGTTAAAGACAAAATATAATCAAAAACTGCCAAATAAAAATTAAAGAGTATTAAGGTAGCAAGCACGATTCGATATTAAGCTTATGTCAATAAGAGAAGTATGAATTTTTAGTTTTGTAAATATTCTTATTGATATAATAACTTTGAACTCTAAATTTGCTTAAATAAGACTTATTATATGGTTGATTAATGTAAATCGATGTCTAGAGATTTAAAGAAATTTTATATAATTTTTTTGTTGTATGACGATTTGTTTAAGATATCTGATTGTTACATTTTTATAACTCCTTTCTTTTATCTTAACTGCAATTCCAAGTTTATTTATTTTTTTATTTGTAAAATGTTAGGAGACTATTTGATTATAAATTGTGGTTTACTTACTCAATATAGTTGATGAGTGAGATCAAATAGCTCGTATTTGTGAGTGTTGACTAGTTAAAAATGATTATAGTATTTTATATATAATTATTCATATTTAATGTTGGAAGTGTGTCATTATTTACTCAGTCTTATTTAGCAATTTAATTTAAAAAGGAAATGATATAAAATTTTATATGCAAAAATTCATGGGACAGGAAAATGATTTCTGAACTTGAAGGAAGAAAGAAATAAATGAAGATTGACACAGAGAGTGCGTGAATTTTGAAGTAACTATATTAAAAGTAATCTCTAATTTTTACTGCATTAAGCTTGTTTGTTAAGATTTTGGATTTTTTTTAATAAGCTTTTTCTCATTATTAATAAAAATGAAATATTTGTATATTATTGTTCTAGGGACACTAAATTTATTTTTTATAGGAAAATGATATAATCTCACCAGTCGATTAATTTATAAAAGAAATAAGTTACTTCAGCGTCATATCTAATAATCTGTCCTCAAAAATAATATTAATTTTCAATAATGATACTTTAGAATGAGCATGACCTCTTCAAGAGTGAGAATCTACTAACCAAAAAACAAGAAAACAAAGAGATGTTAAAACTAAGTCAAGCTTAAATAAAATTAAATAGGGTCATGCTAATTTATAAACTAGAATTGCCAACCTTTTTTCAATTCTAACTTGATCTAGATGACACAAAGCATACATCTAAAACTTTTTTTAACTTAATCTTACAACTATTGATATAAATCAAAAATAGACTTAAGGAAAAATCAAACAAATAACAGTTATCTCAAACAAAACAAGACTACTGTTTCTACAACTAAAAATATGATTGGTAAAAACATAAAATATCTGCCATTAGATATCCTTCATTCTTGTAATTCAGTTTAAGCTTAAGTTCTTTGAATATTTCCTAAATTTTATTTATTAAATAATTTCAAGAAAAACTGTGCTTTTTTTAAATTAAGTGACAGTTAGATTCGATATTCTTATTATTGCTTATGCTTTTCGAATTAAATAATGAGGAATTTAAACCGATAGTTTATACTATAATCCCGATGTAATTCTTCATAAATAATATTAACAATAGAAAAGTGGAAAACAATAATTTCATTAAAAAAGTTCATCAAGCCTGAGACTTAAATTGAATACAATGCTTTAGATCATTATTCATTCGTATAAAGGTATGTGTACTATAAAAGATACAAAAATAGATTTTTACTTTTTCGTAACAAAATAATTAAATCCAAATTAAATATTCAATATTCCCTATTACTCTACATAGTACCCCGTTAGTCATTTAAAAACGAAGATTAGGAGTCAAGAACAAATAAATTATATCAGGATTTTAATGGCGTAATTTTTATGTTTTGGCTAATTATTAAAACTATTCGCTCGATTATTTGTCCTTATAATATAAACTAATCAAGGGATGTAAAATTTAATTTTAACATATTATATATAAACTTAGCCAATTATAATATAATTTTAATTAATAGTTTTTGACAACCCTATATTTTGACTTAACTGAAACATGGGATATAAAATAATTACTAATTTAAATATTTGTCTGACCTCATAAATAACTAGGTCTGGAGATTTTATTAAAACCAAGGCAGATTCAATCTAAACTAAAATATTTTAGAAAAAAAAACAATCACCAAAAATGATAATAGGATGTAATTATTATAAACTATTATAGACAAGTTGATGAACTAAGGCTAATTACTTTAATTCCTTTAAATAAAACTGGGTTTTGCTAATCTTCTTATTCGACAAGAGCTAAAATTTCTTTTTTCATCGATTTGATTAACGAAAAAAAATAAATTCAGCAACTCACATAAGGAAACAGTAAAAGATTATAAAAAAGCCTTTAAATAAGTAATGTCCATATTAATGATTAACTACTCGCTAAAGGTGCTGCCCTTTTACATGTAAACAAATATACTGATTTAATGATTTCCAAAGACCTCAATGCTAATATTTATTTATACTATATTATTAATTATTTCTAATAAAAATTAATAATTGTTATAGTTGTAATGAAAGAAAGAATTGAGTCTCATAAATATTAATATTTAGTAATCTATAATTATTTAAGACTCTCCAAAATACTGATCATTTAATTAAAGTTGTTCAACCTAATTTTAAAATATGCTTGTCTAGTAAATTCTTTATCAAAAATATATTTTAAACCTAAATTATTACACAATTCTAAATATTAATTTATAGAAAATTTTGCTGTATATGCTAATCATGTATTTATCCAATCATTTAAAAGGTTAGGAAAGGTTTTATAGGTTAGCATTCGGGATAGTGTATAATCTCTTTTTATCGTCGAAGATTCCTTCTTGTATACCTATTATTTTTATATTTATTTTTTACATAATTAAAATTCTACTGAAAATCAGAAATTAATAGAGTAATAAGTAAATGTAATGGAATATATTTGCATTTATTTTATTTTAAATTTAGATAAAGTTAATTTATTGAAATTCTTAGCATTGCTTATTTTATGTTTAATGTCACTTATGTTTGTGATAGTAAGTAATCAGATTTATTTAAAATTTAACATTTGTATTGAGTTAGCAAAAGCTACACATTTTATAATATCTATAGTTTATATTCTTAAATTTTCTTTAAAAATTTTTCTAAAATTATAGATATCAAAGCAGGGACTTCTTTAACGAGTGGAGGAACTTTATCAATAACACTTCAAATCATAACTTTGTAATTAGAGGTGAAATTTTCAGTTTCAATGACACCACTATCTTTTTCACTCTTTCCATCTTTGTGATTATCTGACGCTTATTTCTCTCAAAGATATTATTAACTGAGATAGAATCTTAGTTTGAGTTGTTTTAAACCAATTTAAAATTCCTTAAAACACAAGTGAAGAATAAAGTAAGAAAAATGTATTCAAAGAATTCAATTTAATGGGCAATTAATAAAAAAACTGGTATTATGCTTGAGGTTTTGGGCAATCAAACTATGCTGATGATGGTGAAGATGCTAATAATGCCTGTAGAGATATCATTGTCAAGGTAATGAATATCTATCTGAATCCTTTATTATCAAAATTATGAAATAGATTTTGAATTTAATCAAGAAATTGAAATATATTTAATTTAGTTTACATATAAACTACCAAGCGTTATATCATTTAAATTAACTATCATAGATATAACTATACGATATATGATGTTTTGACTTATAATGTAATTTCTAACACCACTACAGAGAATTGTCTAAAATGAATCAGTCTAATTCTTGAGTAATAAATGATAAAACTAATCAAATGATAAATATTTTGATTAAACATATAAAAATTTATCAGTCACTATAACATCAAATATGACTAAATAAAATCTAGTAATTTCATGTATCTTTAATAATTAAATGATTATATAGTATAAGATTTGATGTTCCAAAGTAAAATAGGATGAACTATTAACTTTTAATTAAAGTTCACAAATTTATAAATAAAATCTTATATAAAATGCTCATAAATAATGAATTTAAATGAGAGAATTTTATAATGTATTCTTTAAGCATATTAATTTACTTATTAGGGAATAAAATTAGAACAAATCTTAATATTTATAAAATTTATAATTAATTTTCTGAAAAAATGCTTGCTTAATATAATTATAATGAAAATTCGAAATGCAAGATTAGTTATCCATGACTAAATTTATATTTTTATAACTTTTCTTAATTAAATAAATATTTCACATCTATTAATCTCTGCAATTAAGAAAATTAAGCCGTCACTTATAAAAGCTAGATTTTTTAAGATTTTATTATTTAGAATCTAATTTATTTATGGAAATTCTCTCCTTTTACCTATTTTTTCTTTTTTTCATTATTAATTTTTGCAAGATACAATTCTAAATTATTTTATAAGTTTATTTTTATAAAATAAGTAAATTTCTCGATTGACAGTTATTATTGTATTTTTTGTACATTAATAATTCGAGAACTTGAGATTTCCTTGCATTTTAAGAATATAGATCTTTTTATTTAATATCGATGTTTTGCTTGAATTAGGCAATTTTAAAATATTATATATGAAAAGAGTTGTTAGCCCCAATAGAATTACTTGCCCATTTAGATGTTAATTCGCTTGCCTACTTTTCAACTTATTGCTTATATAATCTACAGTATTTTTAAAAAAAGTTTTAAATAGCTTAGTAGATACTCCAATATGTCTATTTGAATATATTTTTCTTTTCCTCCCTCTTAAATTAATAATTAATTTAATATTCTTGATTATCTTGTTTTATGTGAACTTTAATATAAAATATTTTCAAACAATTTAATCTTAATTTTAGTCCGTATGTTTTTTACTTGTAATAACCATGAATATGTACTTATTGATTTCCTAGATGAAATAATTTTAAACTAAGTTACCTAATATCTTAACTAATGCCATAAATAAGATGTTTATTATTATTAAATGATAAATATTAAGTCGATAAATAATGATATCTTGTGAATATAATTTGAATTTAAACCATTAATTTCGTGTATCAATCTTCTCTTATATCATTTCTACCTCAATTAAATTATAAATTTATATTCTCACTGTCATTTTCAGCATTTATTGCTCTTTTTTGTTCAAAATAGCTTCGGTACTGAGAATCTTATAGAGACACCTTCCTCTGTTAAAGATTTAGTCCCTACATTTAGGCCTTTGATCTGCTAATAATTAACATATCTACACCTTTTCTCATTTTAATAATATACACAAATTGCTTATTTATCATCGTCACTATCTTTGATATCAAAATTCCACAAATTTTATTCTGGAGTTAATAATTTAATCATCTATGATCCCTTCTATCAATCTAGTCTCTGTCTTAAAGTATCGATTTTATTCACTATATCCATTTCAATCTCATCAATCTTAATTTCGGAGTTTAACAAAGGAAACATTTTTCATATTAGTCAATCCTTGATTAAAATAATTCTTATCATAACGTTCCAATATTTCTTGATTTGTAATTTAAAAAGTAAATAATTCACAAGCTTCTTAATTTTTCTAATTTCTTTAGAATTTTTATCCGCAATTTTTGCAATTAATCAGTAGATTTTTTAAATAATACTTACTAATTTTAAAATTGATTATTTGCTTTATAAATTTTGACTTCGCTCTTATATTAAATTATTCTTTTTAAATCCAAAGTGTTTGCAAAAATATTAATCATGACACTTAGCATTGAAGAATGATTATTAAAATATTATCTAATTTTTATAATTTCCAGAATATAATCCTTATGAATATATTTAGATAAAATATTAATAATAAATGGCTCTGCTCTAAATTAGTATTTTAAATAAAATCAAATACATTAAATTTAAATTTTTATTTATCACATCTAGTTCTTAACAGCACATACATTTATTCCCTTTTTATTAATAAATGTTTTTCTCATAATCTTAGTCACTTTTTTGCTTGACTTCCTTACATTTATAAATACTACTGCTACTACATTTTAATTTCACAACATTTAAGATAAATTTGTTATTTCTTGCTAAGAATATATTTAATTTATGAACCATAAGGATTCTTTTTAATATTTACGCAGTTTTCAATATATAAATCATTTTAAATTGTCTGAGTATTTTCATTTAAGATATAAGCATCAATTCTAAATCAAACATCAAAAATATTTAAATATTCAATTAAAAATAGGTTGCAAGTATATTTAAAACTCATTTTAGATGAATTATTAAATAATGTTTTTTAATTAATATAAAAGTATAAATAGTATAGAAGAATTTCTTATTTAAATTAATAAATTGATTAATGATTTAAAATTAAATAAATTTAACATATCACTGTTTAATACTAAAATCAACCCATCAATATTTGTCGTGACGTAGACGTATCTGAGTGAGTTGACGTGGCAAATATCGTGACGTGGCAGTCATGAAGTAGAAAACTCCGAAAAACCATTCTCGCTATTACCTAGTCTTCTACCAAAATCAAGATTTCACCACAGTTTGTACCTGGGGACAGAGCTTGTGAGATCTAACTTAATAACAGAAGATGGAGAAAAACGCTTACCGATTCCACCACTGCTGGGAAACGTAATCCCTGTCTTTTCGCTGTGGTAGCTTCAGCACCCTAACCCGGTGTGGGAGAAAAATCCTTATCGTTGGTTTCAATGGTTTTTGTCTTCTCACTTTCGAAGGCAGGTCGTACCTTCATTCTGCTCCCTATTACTTAGGAAACTGAACTCAAGCCAGGTAACTCATCTATCCAGGGAAATCTTAGGATCCAGCTCACTCGAAGAGTGAAAGCTGACAGATTGAACCCCGCCGACTGGTCCCTTACGCGTTGCGCCCAGCAACCCCCTACCTGCCCTCGATAGGCCTTAGTGTAGTAGAAAGCTCTATCAGAAAGTCTCCAGCCTCGTAACCCTGTGGGTCACTCTATCCTTATAACTTTTTAATTTAATAATTTTAAATTTATAAATTCTTAAATCAATACCTTAATTTTTAATAAATAATAATATTTTATAGTAATATATTTAAATATTTATCTTTTATTAAAAATTTTATTTCTCTTTAATTAATTACGATAAATGATGGGTATGATAAGAATACTTATGATCATTAATATTATTTAAGTTTCATTACTTCTACTTAACTTTACCATATATACATTAACTCGGTTAAGATAATTTGATAGCACCATTTGTTCAAATTAACATTCTTTTTATATCTATTTCCTAATTCCTTTCAGACAACAGGTAACAGTGATATGCTTGCTATTTCTGCATTAAAAATCTGATTTATTATATTTTTATGGTTTCTAAATTATTGATCAAAACTGACAGCTCAATTTTAAACTATTAACTTTTTTTATTGTTTATTTTATCAAGACTTTCAGATGTATTACTTTGAATAATAGAGTAATTTATCATAACTCTGTCTTATAGTATATAAAAAACATACTGAACTAAGTTGATTTTGTATGTTATTAATATATCTAATCATTCAAACATATATTTAACTTGTTTTAAATTTAATAATTCGTTAAATATAAAAAGCATAAAATTATCCAATAAGCATCACAGTGCTTATAAGTTTTTTTTGTGTCATTTTTTATCAAATCTTATTTCCTTCATCTCCCCTTAATTTAAACTTTATATCAACATCCTTTATATATCTATATCTAGTTTAGTTGTAAATGATATAATTTTGTAGAAATAGTTAATTCTTTAATTTCTTTCATCCATTTAATTCATGAATTTATTTATTTAAATATAAAATTTCAAATTTTAATTTTAATTTTAACAACTGTTAAGAACTGATACCAATGAGTAAATATTTTATAAATTAAAAATAGAAATGAAATAATCACATTTTAATATTTCTACATTCAAAACCCCAAAACCCCTTAATGAGGTTTATAAGTGCTTTGATTTGTAGGGAAATTGTTAGGGGTTGGGGTTATTAATAGGTTTTTATGTGATATTTATAGTAAATGTATTTAATTTAATCACTCATAATGCACTTTTGGATCATGTGGGAGTGGTCTGAAGTTTATTTTACTTAACCACAACTCTATCTACTATATTGATATGTCTGATCTTGAGTTTCGTTTTATTATTATTGACTCTGCCATTTGCTTCATTGATTGAGACACTCTTGTTTTTTCAATAAATTGCTTTATTCTTTGCCTTGCATCCTTCTCGCACCTTGTAGAGTAGTAATCGTTGCGAGGCATATCGCACTCTATTATTATTGCTGCTAAAGCCCACACATCCGACTGTAAGTCTCCATCTCTCCAGTCTTCTCTTTCTGGATAATAACCTGGAGTTCCCATTACACTTCCAAGTTTTGATACTACCACTCTTAAGGCTCTGTTGAAATCAATAATTGTTACTGTTACTGGTGAAAAAGTCAACATTATATTCTCAGGCTTGAGATCTCTGTGAACAAAGCCTAACTTATGAAGCTCTTTGATACCTTGTATAGCTTAGGTTGATATTAATGCAAGCTATCTATGATTTCTTTGATCAGTTATGAAATCTCTGAGTGTCATCTCAAAGATTGGTAGTCTGAAAGCCACATGATCTTTGGCTAGGAGAACAGCATCTAGCTTTATTAAGTATTTGCATTCTTTAAACTTGGCCTGAGTGAGTACTTAATACTCATTAGTAAACTCCATTGAATATTTATCATCACTAAGGAGATAGTTGAAAGGATATACCTTGTAAGCATACTGATGATCCTTAATAACTTTCTTGTCATAGGAGTCCTCCAAAATTAGGTAGCTTTAGAGAGAAGTATCTAAATCAATCTATGCTAGTACTGGAATTTTCTTGTATTATATCTTAATCATGATTTTAGTGACCT
>ARYC01011625.1:0-12342 GCA_000711775.1 Oxytricha trifallax | reverse complement strand
TCTACTCTCTTCGATGAGCTTTTAATAAAGTCTACTGTATCGATAGGTAGGTCATGCATCAAGTGAGATAGCAGCAGTTTCTTGTAATGACCTTTTAATATTCCCCAGTAGAACTCAATTCCATTAAACTATGGACTGTAAGGTACGTTAAAGACTGGCGCTATTCTTAGTTGTTCATAACTCTTCCTTGTTTCTTCTTATGAACAGAAAGATTATCAACGAATAGTATAATCCCTTATTCAGGGTACTTCTCTCTCAGCTGTTCTAAGAACTTTATATACTACTTTGTCCTAATAGAGCGAGGATGAATAAGATAAGTTTCTAAACCAGTATCCTCGCTAATTCCTCCAAGAATTTCCATTGTTTATACCTTGACTTTCTAGTCATATACTTCTATGTTGCTATGCCTCTTATACCAAGACTTCTAGATGAAAGTGTTGAATGTAAACACAGCCTCCTCAGCATGAATAAACTTAATATTATTCTATTAGGCTCTCTGCATTTAATTATAAATATAATTTAAGTTGTTGTTGTAAAATGGCAGAGTGAAATCAATTACTCTCTTGATACGATTTACTCCTTTGTAAGAGATACCGTTTCGTTATAAATGTTTGCAACAGACTATGCAGAGATCTTCAACTCAGGGAACTGGCGATGAAACATAATAGCTCGTTAGTCGAGAGAGAAGTGAGCCCAATACTTCAAAGTTTTTTCATTAATAAGATAGTCAATATGCTTTTATTGAAACTTAGTCTTCCTCTTAGGGTAAGAATTCAGCTATTATTGCTTTAATTACACAGCTTTCAAGCAGTGAGAACGAACAGTTGAGGGACTACGCTTTAAGAGCAGTGCAATAGACTTATAGTTCAGTACTGGTTTGAGTTATTCACTGTTTATATCACATCCATAACGCAGTTTAAACACTAAATCTATATACTCTTCATCATAAATATATCCCAAAAGCTTGTTATTTTTGTCTCGCATTTAATTAATAGCCCAACCCTAACAAATTCCCTACAAATCAAAGCACTTATAAACCTCATTAAGGGGTTTTGGGGTTTTGGGGTTTTGACTCTGACATTAGTTAAATAGATATTGTTTAATAAGGCACAATTTTAATGCTTGTTAACTTTGAATATATCATATTCTAACTTCTTATTTATTTTATTCATCAAATCTGTCTATAACTTGATCCATTAATTATTGTAAATAATTATATTATTTTCTTGTTAATGATATTGGTAATTCAATATCAATTAAATTATTGTTTGGATTAAAGGTGAATTAAATTTACTCTATTATATTAGCCAGTTCATTTTGTTTTGTGCTATTTAACAGTGTTCTACCAATACTCTATAATTCTTTATAAATTGGTTGGTTCATAGGCAATGTTATATAGCTATTCTTAATACATTCAAAATGTTATCTATTTATTAAACTGTGCTTTTTGCTTGAGATAAATATACTGTTCCAATAACTTCTTGCATTCTTTTTTGAATATCTTCATTAATTTAGTTACAATCAAATAATCTAATATGTTATATTTGATAATCACGTATTATATCTACTGTTGTTTTTAATATTTATTGATCGCTTCAACTTTTTGCTATTTAAAGTAAACTTCCCATTATTTTATATGAATTTTTATTTAGATCTTATAATTCTTATTAAAGTTAATAGTATATTTTACCTAACTATTAGTTTACTGTTGATACCAGTTAATTCTTAAATTCTACTTATTATTATTATCTTCTTATTAATGGTGATTGCGATCTTGCTCGTGGTGTCTTTGGTATTTATTATATTTTGGATGATTATTTCTACTCCTCATTTTCAACCATTATCCTTAAAAGCTCTGATAATTCGCACTTTTCTCTTCATAATTTTGGTTATCTTATTTTTATTTTTGCTGAACTTATAGTGAAATTTATTGTCTTCTTACTTTTTTATATCTCTAAAAGTATTCTATAAACTCAAGATCTTACTATATACTATCTTCTCTCTCAACTTATTACTTATTGTGGAGTCAATCGATTTGGATATTCAATAGCTCCAATACTACTTCTTGGGGAATATTAAATAGCATTTTATTAAGAACGTACATTGCTTAGATTATCAAATGACAATCCACTTTATCTAATTTTAGTCATCATTATATCTGAGCCCGCTCATTTATCCATTTGAATTATAAGACTATTATTACTGCTTTTATTAAATAAATAATGTTGGTCTTACTTTCTGCATATAAGCTTTACGATATAATTCCATATTTTCAGTAACAAAATCAACAACTTAAGTGTCTCTTTTCTTTGTTAGTGTATCTACAATTTCTTAGCTTTTTATAATCTCAGCTTTATAAAGTACAAACCCCATACTTAGAATAAACATCCATCATATTAACACCTCGGCTAGCTAGTTCCTTAATTTCATTTCTAATTTCTCTTTTTTGTAACTTCAATTTATTATTATATCACTTTATCTGGAACGTCTTTAAAAATGCTAATAATTACTCTAAATCATCTAATTTAGTTTTAAGTCTGATAAATATGTCCTCTAGTTTATCTTTTTAAATGTGACTAAGAAATCTGCGTCTTTGTTTCATTTTGTATAACATAAACAATATTTAAATTTTGAGTTTAGCGAAATTAATTCTCTCTATTTATACCATTTTATAAATTCAATTTCTACATTCAAAATTTTATTAAGTCTCTAAGTATCCAACAAACTAGAAATTAGCCAAGTTAGCAACAAACCAATCTTCTGTTTATCTAAATTATGTTCTACTTTCAACTCCAGTTTTGATTTTTATTTGCAATTGTAAGCTTGCTGCTTAATTATTGCTGGAACCAAACATATCTTCATTCAAGCCAAACCTAGTCAAATCTAAATAATAAGCCCATTTAGTTGAGTTTTATAATGGGAAAGTGTAACTCTCTTTTTTATCTCCAAAGAATGGACTAAGATGAATATATTATATTTAAGTCGTATTTAATGAATAGGTCTCTCTACCCATTTAAAGAGTTATTTCTTCAATTGTTAGTTATGTATCACAGCCTAGTGGATATTTTAAACTAGCATGTGTATAAATCAACAATCTACTTATGACATTACTCGCATCTACATCACCAATTGACTAACTAGGAATTCTACTTTGAAAGGCAAATATTACACCACAAACTATATCTATTTAACCAATTGGGAATATGAGACTTAAAGCGGTACCTACAAAAGTAATAGGATATAATAATTAATTTAGCTTGGGTAACATAACAGTCGATTTCAAGATATCATCTCTACGTATTATCAATCTAAGTATAACATCTCAACAAAGAAACATTTTTTAATTAAAACGTTGGACTGCTGTTATTATTATAAACTTGTATACACTCATTTGCCAGAGGAGTACGAATTCTAAGCTTGATTTTTTAGCCAAGAGTTGTTAGTAATGCTTCATAAACTCTTAAGATATCAAGACAAGGGAATATCAAATTAAAAAAAGGACAACATATTTATTTTAATAAAGATGAGCATCTTTTACTTAATTAAAGACATCTTATTGTTAAAAATTATGATCTCTCAATTATCTAAAATTATTAGTCATTAGATCAACATTATTAACACCACCAATAGTTATACCACCATTTGCATTAGAAATAACAGTGAAGTATTAATGCTTTATACCAATACCCTTTGCTAAGTATTCTAATTTATCTAAACATATTTTTTATAATTTCTATTACTAATAATATTTGGCTTATGGGAATGACCAAGATACTTAACTATCTTATAATTCTAAATCTTCAAACAAAGAAACTGCATTCTCAACAAAACCAGTCTCATTATCTCCAATTATCGAATAAAAAACAAATATAAGGGCATATTTATGCATTTAATGTATTCAGTCTTCATCATTTACTTATATTTGAAAGCCAACGTTTCCTCCTACATTTTGACCACCACAGCTAATATGATAAGTGTCTTAAACTAATTGCGAAATTATTGGTATTGAATATCTAAAATCTACATCAGCTTCGAGTATATCTAAAATTGAATATCCTTTATATTTATCAGATAGTGCTAATTAACCTAAATCTTATGATAATGTTTGCATTTTAGTTTTTGACTCTAATACAAATAAGTAAAAACATAATTGATTATAGCCAATAAATCATATTATTGTTATTTTATATTCTAGGCTCTGTATCTTATTGTGGTATTTCACACATTACTATATATTTGAAATTCTGTTTTCTCTAAAATAATGTCTTCTGCAATGTGGTAGTAAAGCTTTGTTTTAAGTAAAGCACATGAATTAAGAATCTGCCAATGTATCAGTTGGTGTTTAAGTTTTAGGTTTCCAGTTTAGTACTAAGAACTCCCAAAACAGTTTACCATAAATTGAACATCATTTTAATGTTTATAATAGCAATCTAATTAAAACAGGATCATTTAAAGATTCAAACCATATTATCTCGCTCTCTCTCTTAAATTCATAGGAACTTTTCTCAATTCTTTTTACACTTCTTATATCTATTCTTAATTTGGAACTGGTTAATGTTATTGTCTATTTTGATATAGCTGATTATATAATTATTGAAAATGTTATTCATTCAGCTCCTGGTAATTTGAAGATTGTTGTTCCGAACAAATTTCGGGGACAACTTCTTATAATTGGTTTTACATAATTTGAGGTTCAACTATTGGATTATCTTCAAACTACGGAACTTATTAATTGACTAGATATTGTTAAATATATTGACCAAGATTTAACTGTTTGGTTTAAGTCGATCTCTTAATAATTATTAACTTGAAGGCTAAGCTAACAGTCCACCTAATTAAGGATTTAATCTAAATAAGTCTATTAGGCTTACAGTATTAATTCCTAAAAATAATCTATCTACCATTCTTTTTATGTGAAAGAAATAATTATAAATAAAAAATAATTTTAAGCATTTAGTTTACTGCTACTGAGCCGATCTGGAGTAGGTAAAACTTACAATGGGCTTAAATGGACACTTGAATTAGTGATATAAAAAATATTCAAACCAAAGCGAGTTATTCTTATTTTGATGACTTACAAATCTGATCCTAGTTAAAAAGAGCTAGTTAATTATTGTCAGTCTAAGTATAAAAGATTCAAAGAGTTCAATTGTTTTGAAGAGATAAATTAGAAATATTGTAGAAAATATTCGCAACACAGAAAATAATAAAAGGAAAATAACCAGATAAACTTAAAAAATTGGCTTTTACTATTTGATGATTAAATCAGTTCCAATTTGGTTAAGCGCTAAGATGAATCTAGAATCGAAAAAACTCTTCTGTATATGCAGATATTATAATATTAGTTAGGTTTGGATGTTGTAAAGATTCAATTCAACAATAGATCCGACATGCAGAGATCAGTTTACAATTATTGCAATTATTAAACAAGGTAACAAGAAAGCATTAAATGAGTTATTGGCAGATTACTACAAAAGTTCAGATCTTAATCATTAATAATCATTAGAATTAATGTACTAATATTATCAAGACACGGTTTAAGAAAATAATGGTCATGGTTGTTTTGTCATTCATATTTTAGAAACTTAGGGCCAAGGTAGATTATAAAAAAGGATTAAGTTCAAATTATTACTACGACAAAAAGAATGAACAGAAATCGTAAATCCCACAACCAGAACTAACTCCATTAGTGAAAAAAGAAAAAGAATAAAAGCAAGAAAAGCCAGCTCCATAATAAAAGATAGACAAATTTATTTGTTACAGTAGCAGAAATAAGAATGGAAGTAGAGCCACAGTAATACATATAAAGAACAAGATTATTAAGAAGACGCCAGTGATCACTTTTTGTAATACATTAAAGAAATGTTGTAGAAACAATAATGTAAGATTGTTCAGTCTGTTATGAAAAACTACAACAAATTTAAGAATGTGCTAATAAACATAATGTGTGCAATTCTTGTTATATTAAAATGTCGAACTGTCTAATTTTCAGAATCTCATACTACAAACATAGTATAAATCAGACACTCACTTTGTAATAAAAGATTTATTTAATTAGATTGCTTAATTTCAACAAACAAGAGGTCTTCTGCTTATAGGACTAGAAAGGGCATCAGAATAAGAACTAAATCACATGTTAATTTTACTATTACAACATCATAATTAAAACAATTAATAACCATAATTTGGGACTATTAAAACATTTATATAATACTTTATTTCTTCTTGCATTATAACGATAATAGCTATGATTATTGGACATATTATTAGTTTGACTATTAGATTATTTATTTGATGTTTCCGAACCGAAATCTTCTCATCGGCACAATCAGTTATATTATTCTTTTTGTTGTATTAAATGAGACATTTTTAAAACTAGCATATAACCAATTAAGATGTTAGCAATAAACTCAGATTATATTTTATAGTTGTTTATCAGTTCTGTGCTGTTTTTAATTAATCATTGTTTTTATTGACGAAATGAATTAACACTGGCTTGTTAGAGTGATAATTGATTACCTGTTCAAGCCAGCAATTATTTTAAATATTTCTTTTTATATGGAAACGATAGAAGACATACTTGATGAATTCCTACTGGCAACAACTTTAATCTTTTTCGGTTACAAACAAACCAGGTTAAGAGGAAAGTTTAAAAAATCAAAAACAAGGACTAAGATAATTTTAGAACATCTTGTAACTGTAACTTAAGAAATGAATTAATAAAAATCTTACTTATATGCCAGATCTCAAGATCAATAATCAAATATCAGCCTTAAGAAATAGATGTCCCCTTCTTTTAGCAGCGACTTATTACAAATCCCAGAAATAATAAAGTTAATTTGATTAAAAAGAATGTTATAGAAAGAACAATGATCAGTGAATAATAAAACCAAAAGCTACTAAGATAAGAAAAGTTAACATTAGCCTATATTTAGGATTTTGTTTAAGGTATGATAATATTCGAAATAATTAATTAGGACTATTAAAGTATTATAGAACTGACTATAAAAGATTATGATTAATATAGGTATAAGATGAAATCACTGATAAGAGAAATGGATCCAGAATATGAATTACCAGATACAGTATATGATTTATATGATGATAAATATGATGATAATGGTTATTTTGAATTTAATGTTTCTTATGAAAGAGATTGATTAAAGCGGAGCAATCCAATAAAACCATTATATTAGTAATTTTTTTTTATATATTAATCAAATAATATAGAGAAATATGCAAGAAAAACTATATAAACCAGCAACAATAATGGTTAAAGAATTATGATATAATAATTCAGCTGATCCTAGAAGTTTTAGAGAAATGAAAAAAAATAAAAACAAAGAATATTGGCACGATGAATTGTAACAGAAAAGGAAGATAGTATTGTATTTGAAATGTTAAAGAAATAAACAAAAATTACTTGTTAAAAACACAGGAGTAAAAATTAGACAATGTCTATGGAAAAAAAATAAAATTATAATCGGTGGTCTGATAATATTTTGTAAAGATATAAATAATATAACATCGTTTTTTGTGGAGTGCCAAAAATTATTATTACATATAAAAACACATTATCAAGTTTAGTAAAAAAAAGATATAATAAATTGGTATTAATTATAGGCTTATCTATAATTAGCATTATGAAGTATTTGATTATATATCGAAGTTATAATTGTAAAAATTTATTAGCGATTGATAATTATAATAATGATTAATTAAATTATATTATTACTTTTTCTGTTATTTAAATATTGTGTAATAATAACTAGATATAATCAACTTAAACAATATAAATATAAAGATAAATTTATGTTAAATGTTCTGATCTTTTGATTCATGTATTTTAATATAATAATCAGGAGATACAAGATGGTAAAAAGAAATGAGTTAAGAATAGAAGTAACTGTATCTAATTTAAGATAATGGTACGCCACCCTGTTTCAATAAATAAGGTATTTACTAGACTTTAATGCGTAGTTAAACCCATTGCTTAACAATTTTAATTAATGGTATGTAGCTGGCTTAAGTGATTGAGATTAAGATAAAAGTCATAATAAAATTATACTCCAAAATAATTACAAGAAGTATAACAAAAAGTCTTAGAATCACAAAATCCAAGATCACCTTCAATCTATTAAGCAATTGTGAACTGGAATATTGTTTAAATTGGTTATGATACTAGCAGAAGACAAGACAGACCTTAATGACATTAATAACAAAGACTGAAAATAGTAATTCAATATTAAATGATTGATTCTTATCTATTGACAAATTGTGTTAAAGATATACAATTCAAAATTGATTTATGTAACGATGATGAAGTAGACAAACTAGAACAAGAATTAATGCAAGAACATAAACCTATTTTTAATTAATAATATAATGAACATTACCGTTACAGATGTGATTAATGCCCGCGTGATAAAATATATAAATCAAGAGCTTGCTTTGAAAAACACTTTGTAGACAAACATTAAAACTGATCGTATATGAGAATACCCATATACGTAACAATGAACCCCATCCCTTTAGCATAAGACATATTAATTATTATATTTTTTTCTGACGTATAAACAATGAGCGAAAATTAATAAGAAATAAGAAAAGAGATTTAAGAGTAGATTTTGAAATACAAACACTAAGAATATATAGAGATTGACTATTTTAAAAATTATAAGCTGTATTAAATGATAAAGCTGTAGCCTGTGATTAATTTAAAAGTCCACATCTACCAATTTATCTTAGCAATAAAGTAGACAAACATTGCCATTGATTAATTATATTATTATTTTTTTATCCATCTAGTAAATGCAGTGTCCAATTTGTCTTGTTGATGATATCAAAGCAATATCAAGAATTACTATTTGCGAGAGTAATCATTTCGTTTGTGTTAAGAGCTGGTAATATTAATAAAAACTAGATTAATGTTGCTTGTGTAGAAGTATGAATTCCAACATTAACACTACTACATAAAAAGCCAGATAAATCGCAATGTTAAATCTGTTCTTTTAACCTCATAGTAACGGTTAAATTAATATTTCCTTTGCTGGTAATAATACTTAAAACAATAATATGTATAGAAGGACAATTCAAATATAAATCAATAAATTAGGATCATTAAAAAATTAGATAACAAATTAATAGCTACTCATATTAAAAACCATTTAATACACGAAATTAATTATTTGATATTTAGATAGATTAATTTACTACAATTCGACGTATTAACAGTATAAGTCAGCAAATATTTATATCAGATCGAAACATTTATTGATGGTTTAAAGTTCTATATCTGCTCTCAGTTTATAGCTAAAAAATTGTGATACCTTTCAACATAGATAATTAGCAAGTCTATTACCGAATTGATTATAATTAAAATGTTATTGGTTCTTCCTTAATATCTTGTGATTCCTATTATAGTTATTTTTAAGTATTTTTTATGGATATCTAAATGTTTTTATTTTTAGTCTAATAAACACCATAAACCTATTAGATTTTTTAGCCTTTCTTTATATTGCCTTTCCTATACAAAATTTATTCTTTACTTTCATCAAATTCAGTATACTTTGTTTAACCGAACTTATAAGACAGGTTTTTCTCTTTTCACCATTGATGTCTTTCTTGGATGCTCTTTTATAGATAGATTTCTCGTAACTTGAGAATAAAGCTAATTTGTTTCTTAGCATTATAAAACTAAAAATATTTAACTAATCATTATTGTTCTATCGAGTTATAGTAATCTTATTTGTGTTTTTAATCTATATTTCGTTCAAATTGTGTTTTTTTTACTTAAATCCTTCAGCCCGACCTTTCTAAATATCAAACTAAAAACAAAATGCTCTCATTTATAATTTACAATATCTAATTCAAATATGAAAAATGATATAGAAACAATGCCTACTTGTCCTGATTGTTGTTAAGAGGTTGTGAGACTTAAATCCCATGCAGATGTAGAAAAAGGAATGTGTAAATAAAAAGAGTAAATAAGTGCTAATAGTGAGATATTTAAAAAACTATTCCGCCTAGATAAAAATGACAGTTTAAAGAGCAAGAACAAACATATTTGATACGAAAGTTAGAGCATATAAGTAAAATTAAACATAAGAATAATAACAGTTTTGGTAAGCGTATTTTTCAGAAGAAATGAAAGAAAAAGAATTTCCTAAAAAGCCTGATGATTAATAGTTTATAATACTTGTTTCACTAAACTAATTATCATTTAAAAAAATCATATTGAAGAAATGTTATAGAATCAAACATTATAAATCCACGTCACCAGTACAAACCGAAACATTACAAATATTCAACATTCACTTACAAAGACTTATAGCACTTGTAGATAAAAAAGAATGCAATGCTGACAAGAAGTAATTCTTAAAACTAGTATGTTGCATTAAGTATCTATTCAAAGAGCCAAAGAAAAAAGTCAATTACAGAAAATTAAAACAAATCAAAAACTTTATTTTACTCATAGCAATAACTTCAGAAGAAGATAATAATAATAATAATAATTAACTCGCATCGAGGGCTTAAAGCCCCCCGAGCATATCTTTAAAAATGAACTCAGTTCCTTTGGTTGTTTCTTCTCTTTTTGTTGTTTTTTCTGGGTCTTTTTGGTTGTCTTTGTTTGTTGTTTGTTTTTCTACCCGTGAATTAGTTTTGTCTTCTTCGGTCTTGTCTTAAGATGGTGACGGAATCGTCACCTACATGTTTGTATTTAATTGATGATTAAACTTATAAGATTTTCACTGAGAATTTAATGAGACCAAGGGAGATAAAGGATTTAAAATTTTCTTTCATGAAGAAGATGAGATCGGATGAAAGATTCTTGGAGAAGTTCAAAGGTGTTTTAAATCTGATTGTGTTTGTGTTAAGCATAAGGTCTTGGTCTGTGTCGCAGTACATGATAAAGTCTTAGTTGTAGGATCTAAGTTTTTCAATGGTTTTGAGAAAGGTTCTAATTTGTTTAGGAGTACCAGGGTCATTAGCTATGGTGTGCTAAGCTTTAGTTTCTCTGTCAAGGATGTCTTCGATTTGTTCGAAGAAGTAAGCAATTGTGTTGGCTAGTCCTTGAGTTGCTGCTTGTATAGTGAGGGAGACGATTTGTACTTTAAGCTCTAGCGCTTGAAAAAGGGTTCTGGCTGAGACTTTAGTGCCATTCAAAACCCCAAAACCCCTTAATGAGGTTTATAAGTGCTTTGATTTGTAGGGAATTTGTTAGGGGTTGGGGTTATTAATAGGTTTTAATGTGAAATTTTTAGTAAATGTATTTAATTTAATCACTCAAAATGCACTTTTGGATCATGTGGGAGATGTCTGAAGTTTATCTTACTTATCCACAACTCTATCTGCTCTATTGATATGTCTGATCTTGAGTTTGGTTTAATTATTATTGACTCTGCCATTTGTTTCATTGATTGAGATACTCTTGTTTTGTCAATAAATTGCTTTATTCTTTGTTTAGCATCCTTCTCGCATCTTGTAGAGTAGTATTCATTGCGAGGCATGTCGCACTCTATTATTATTGCTGCTAAAGCCCACACATCCCACTAAAAGTCTCCATCTCTCCGGTCTTCTCTTTCTGGATAGTACCCTTGCGTTCCCATTACAGTTCCAAGCCTTGATACTTCCAGTCTTTAGGCTCTGTTGAAATCGATTATTGCTACTCTTACAGGTGAGAAGTTTATCATTATATTTTCTGGCTTCAAATCTCTGTGATCAAACCCTAACTTATGAAGCTCTTTAATACCTTATACGGTCTGAGTTGCTATCAAACCAAGTTACTTATGATTCCTTTGATCTGTTATGAAATCTCTTAGGGTCATTTCATAGAGTGGAAGTCTGAAAGCAACATGATCCTTGGCAAGTAGAACAGCATCTAACTTTATTAAGTAGCTACACTCTTTGAACTTTGCTTGAGTGAGTACTTCATACTCATTTGTAAACTCCATCTAGTATTTATCATCACTTGAGAGATAGTTGAAGTGATACACCTTGTATGCGTATTGATGATCATTGATAATTTTCTTATCAAAGGAGTCTTCTAATATTAGGTAGCTTTAAAGAGAAGTATCTAGGTCAATTTAAGCAAGAACCGGTATTTTCTTGTATTTAATCTTGATCATAATTCTTGTTATTTCAGAGGTCAGTTGGTTGTGTGCCTTCCTAACGTACTCTAACTCTCTTACTTATTCAGGCACAACGATCTTAGAATATTCCCTCGCTTTTCTTTTGTTGAGAAGCTTCAGCTCAACTTCATGATTCTCAACTACTATATCTTTCTTGTGAGCTTTTAATAGATGCTTCTTCAAGTCTCTTGTATGAGAGTATTGCTTATGG
>ARYC01011623.1:0-14912 GCA_000711775.1 Oxytricha trifallax | reverse complement strand
AGTCGCTTTCTTATATATAAAAATTTGGGGAAATAATATTATATTATTAATAATTTATTTAAATATTGAATAACTTTTGTGTTTTAATTAATTTATTTTAGTAAATATATTTTGTTTTAAAATTTAAGAGAATTAAATAACACAAGCTTAATTAAATTATATATATTTATTTTATTTGTTGTTTTTTTATATTTTCTGTTTCTTGTGTTTTATATTTTATATATATTAAATGTTATTTAGTGCTTTCATTATACTCTCTTATAGAAGAGGATGTTTGGTATTATAGTATCAAGAGATGGATTTGCACCTATGTTAAGTCTAGTTGTATCATTTGTTTCAAACACAACATTTCTTGCATTAATATTCATTCCATTATGATACCACCATCCTTTCATTTGTGTTTAATCTTTGTGAAGACCATCTTTAAGTTTTGCAACAAAATGATTTGCAGCTACATTTGGATTACCAAATCTGCTATAGTAAATTATGCCAATAAGTTCATAATGTGCTTGAGAATTGTTGTTCTCTAAATCAAATACTAAATTCATATCTAAGTTCAATTCCATGGCAGTGTTTGATCCAATGTGATCAATCATAAATTCTGGTGCTAATACTAAAGTCTTTTAGACAGTCATTAAATTATGTAAACAGATATTACAATACTAGTCAATCTTTGTTAGTGATTCCTAAATTTTGTCTTGCAAGTTAGCCTGGTTTGATAATTCAACCTCTATGAACCACTACTATATTTATTTGTTTGCATTATGACTACACATGCATGATTCATTGATATCAAATGTCATTTAGAAATGTTCTGAACCTTCAAAGAAATCTCTGAGGTTGTCTATATTACAAAGGGCTCTTCCTAATCCATGTCTTAAAGGTTGAATTGCTTTCTTTTATCTTTAACAGTTAGTATGGTGTATATCACCAATCCAATTCCAATAATCGAATTCTTAGTCTTTATCAAATTTGTCAAGTTCTCTACAAGTTCTTTAAAGTGGTCTTAGGCAGTCATCAACATTGTCATTAATAAAGTCTTGTTCTTTATTATATAGTCCAAAGTAGTAAATGTACATTAGTGAATCATGTAAGCAAGAGTTTTAATACCATCTTGCAAATGGATAAGTAGTTATGTTTTATTATAATATGAATGGATTGTTGATAAGCTGGGTATTGCTAACAAATGGATTAACTATTGGTTGAATTGGAGCTTGCTAAGATAGTAATTGTATTCCACTCATCTGACTACTTTAACTTGAGAAAATTTGAAGATTATTAAAGTCTATATCTGGATCTTCTTATTTAACTTCATAGTTATCATCAATTACTAGGTCTTATTATAAAAGTTTTTTGTAGTCTAGTTTACCTAATAATTTGTGTATATCCTTTATTGTTTCTTCTGGAATATTCTTGATATATTCATTTAATAAGTATCCTAAGTCTTTTAATGCTAATTCTGTTTGTTCTTGCTATTCTTGTGTTTCTTTGCTTCTTAGTAAATTTTTAGTTTATGTTTCTAGCATATATCCACTCATGTTTATACAATGTTTTGTAAAATTAATGAGTGTTACATCTTGTATTCTTTATGCCCTGCTTAATGCTGTATAAAATTGACCTGCAATTAACATTTAATCACATTTTATCATTATCTTATTTAGTGTTTCTCCTTGCACTTTATGAACTGTACTTGCATATGCTACCTACACTGGGAATTATTTTCTAACATATCTTGTTCCTTAATACATTACTGCTTCTTATAACATTGGTATGATTTATACTTCATTCAACCTGTGGTTTAGGAATTTAATATACTTGTTGTTAGGCCCGAATTCAATAATTGTTCCCATTGTTCCATTTGTTATTTTGTGTTGGATTTGTATGTTTCTATTTATCATTATCTTTTATTTTTTGAATAGTACTATTTTAAATGGTAATTTGAATTTTTGTGCAAACTTTTCATTTTCTAGTAGTACTTCTAATTATTCATTATCAATTGGTTAGACTGCATTATTTTTCTGCTTAAAGTTGATACTTTAAATCTCATTGCCATCTTCATCATTAAATCTTAGTCTTGTTATCTAGTTATTAATACCATCCTTTTATGAATTTTTAGCAACAAGAACTATACTATCTTTACTGAATTGATTAAGTTGAAGTTTTCCTTGTTAATTTATACTTTCTAGTGCAGTATAATCTTATTTTGTTAACTAACAAAGCCTCATATTGTTTAATATGTTAAAGAATGTACTATCTTAATTTTATCTGAAGTTCTATGTTAATTCTACCCATGTGAAATTTGAGAAAAGGTAACTATTAATAAATGACTTGTTTGTATCATGCGTTGATTAAACTTTCTTTTCTACTACTGGTAATTACATCAAGTCACCAACAAGTATGATATGTTTTCCTCCAAATAACTTAGTCCTCATCATTGGATCTAGTTGAGCTTTCTAGAACGAGTTATTAATTACAGTAAACAGTTATTCTGACATCATAGAAACTTCATCTATAATCAACACTTCAATGCTGTTTAACATGATTTGAAGTTGTGATAATGGGTCAAAATTTTTTATTTTCATAGATTCATCTACTCTAAACAATGAATGTAAAGTTACTCCATCTATATTAGCTGCTGCTCTCCCTGTAGTTGCTGATAATACACATTTTTTGTTTAACAAGTATGTAAAGTATATTAGTAAGTGTTTAATTAAGAAGCTCTTGCCTGATCCACTTCCTCCTGTAATAAACATTAAGCATTGTTCTTCTTGTCCTTCTATTATTTTGTGTATTCTACCTAGTATATCTCTCTATTCATTACCTAATTTTACTAAAGGATTTTGTTGATCTATTAAAGTTTTGAAGTATACTTTTAGTACTGGTTCTATTTTTTGATTGAATGCATAAGTGTTAATAAAATACTTTTCAATATCTTTTCCTTATTAGTATTCTTATAAGAAATCAACAATCTACTGAGGTTTTTTATCTAATTTTTCAAGTTGTTCTTCAATATGTTTTATATCAAACTTGTCTTCTTGTAATAATTCATTAAGTACCTGCAAATGTTACTATAATGCGACCTTTTATTTAATCAATGTGTTATTATCTCTAAGTAAGTCCATTAGAATTCCATGTAATCTTATCTTATTTGTATTCATGACTATAAATTATGCTCTAATTTCCTCTTTTGTAAGAGGTTCACCATCATCAAGTATATCTCTCAAAATGGATTCTACATAGTATGTTTTTTCTGTGTTATTAGGTGAAAATTCTGTATTTCTTCTGTGGGGTACTTTTTCTAAGAATTTTTAATAGTAGGTTTCCCCAAGTATACTTTTCTCTTAGCTAATATTACTTCTGCAGTTCTTTTGAAATACCATTTATCACATCCTCGAATACTACTCTTAATGTGATCTCCCTTATTTTTTATAGTTGGTGGTACCTTTGATTCTTTAAGTCTGTAATCATAAAATTCTCTAAAATCGAAGTAAGTTAGATGTTCATATTGAACTGGTCTATCAAGATAATGTTCAATTGGTCCATCTTCATATATATTAGTATCATCTTTGTTCATTTCCTTTAATACTTTATCATGTTTAAGTATTCTCATTCTCTTGCTTGGTTCTGTAGTATATACATTTATCACCTGTGGTTTCTTTTCTACAAGACTTATTCCTAGTATATGATATATTGCCTCACATGAACTTATAACATTTGACTTCAAAAATTTTATTACTTATGCTTGTTATTCTTTTTCAAAGTTTACATTAAGTTTGATATCAAGGCCTGGTTCTGACTTAGTAACATATTTCGTTAAATATGCTAGTACTTATCCTTCTGTGCATCTTAGAACATTAATGTTCATATCTGTCATCTTAACTATTTAAGGATTATAAGGAATAACCCATCTATCTTATTCTGTCAATCTCCTGTATAAATACCTATCTTCTGTAATACAATCTGTTTCTGATAATGGTTATGGATACCCTTTCTTGCATTTTCCTTTTTCATCTAAACATTTATCAGAACAACTATGTATATAATTCTTTATTATCTTTTCTTTTAGTTCTTAGTCAACTTATGGTACTACTGCTTATACTAAATATCCTTCCTCTAACTTTCTTGTTCCTTCTTCATCCAACCATACTAGTACATGCATGTGAGGTGGCCCACGTCTCTAAAACTCTATTCTTCTGAACTACATCAATGCTCTTCCAAATATTCTTTGATTAGATTTATTTCCAATAATTGCTTTCATCACATGTCTTGATTTTGTGTTGAAACTGCAACATGTAAGTAAAGCATCATTCAGTAGTTGTCCTTATTCTTTCATTTATTATAAGTAAGTACATTTTTCATCATGAGTTTATGTAAATAGAAGTTCTGGACATTTCTTCCCATATTTATTCAATCCATATTATAACATAGCGTCTAACTCAAATCCTTAAGCTATAAAGTATTATGGTGATCCTATGAATTATGAGTAAGCTAGCTTGCCCAATAGTTAGTTCTCTCTCTTTCATTTATTTATTTTGTTATATCACCTGCTGTTAGTGATCCTTTGTGTTGACCTGGTACTGCTGATTTTATTCCTCTTGTTTCGCTTATCATTTATTCTTTTCTTTTTCTATCAAACAAGAAGAATATATATGGAATGTGCTTTCCATATTCTTTTCTTATGCTTAGTATTTTCATATTACTATAACTAGTAACTGTCATTTTACCTTATCTTATATAAGAACTATTATATCCACCAAAGCCTTCAGGAAACAATGTTGGAAATAACATCTCTTCCATATATTCATTACCATAATATACTGCATTTTTCTGAAATTCTTTTACATTTTCCTTTACTTTTTAGTTTATATCATTATTTTTTAATTTTTCTAATAGTTCCTAGTTTACATTCCTTTTGAATACATCGAATGCTTGTAGATCATTTAAATCCAATACCTATTTAATATCTGAATATACCTCATTGAAATTTTTTGGAATGATATATACCTCTGCATCTCCCAGATCCTTCTTTACACTTTCTCTGTCAAATACCACTATATTGTTTTCATCTAAATCTGGGTAGATCTCATATCTTTAATCTTACTTATCTATTAAAGCTTTTACTACTCTATTTCTACCTAATAATCTAAATACCTCGAATAATGCATAGTATTCCTTATATAAGTGATTATTTTCCTTTAGCCATTTCAATGCTGCACATATTCTTTGTTCTTATTGATGATTGATATTAACCCACCAATTCTTGTTCTTTAAAAATTCTTTACTAAAAATTCCTAAACTATTATTGTAAAGCTAGTATCCAGTGTCTCCTTTCAAATGGTGATAAGATATCTTAGATTCATTCATTATCATATTATAAACATGACCTAATCTTATGTTTACTTCTTCAATTGTTTTCTTAATTACTTTTAATTCGCGAGGCTATGGTGTTTTTCTTTCTCTTATATCATCTTGTATAACATTTTTGAAACAGAAATAACAAACTCTTAATTCTCTAAAAGAAGGCAACTCTTCAATATCCCTGAATACCAGTTTATCTACAAACTCACTAAAAAATATTTCTGCTCTACATGGTTTATCTCTTTCAACTTTGATGTAGAAGTCTTGTTTCATGTTATTAAACATTGCTAATCTTTTCCCACATTATCCACATATCTTATCTAAACATATTTTCTCTAAGTCTCTTTGCATTCTTAGTTATTGTTACCTTGCAAATTTCGATCCCTCATAATAAAACATGTGTTCATCTGTCAATCTTAAATGTTCTACAATCTTTTCTTTAGTAGTTCTTCTTATTTATTCATATTTCCATATCTCTGCAGTTAACTTTTCTAATTTAATGTAAGCAGTTTTGTTTTGTTAGTATAAATTGAGTCTTTTAATCTAGGAACATTCTTTCATTACATTCTATGCTTATAAGAAATCTTTGAGTCTTATGGCAATAGCTTTTAAAAAGAGTGTTAATTTTTGTTTATTGAAAACTTGACTTGTATTTTCACATTACCAAATGCTTAATCTTATTATAGCTTCTTCTAACTATTTTCTTTCAATAAATCTTTTTACTTAATCTTCATTTAAATTTAATTTGAACTTTGATTTCATTACGATTGATTATATACTCTACTTCTTGATTTGGTTTAGAAAAACATTGATAACTGAAGTCTTAACATATTATTCAAGACATTTATCATTTAGTGCTAATTCTTATTTAAGCTTGGTAATATTTTCATCATAATCTTTTATATTTTTTTCAATGCTTCTGTCCTAATTATGTATTTGATATTAATTCTAATTGTAAGTATTAATAGACTAGTCATAAAGCTCTTATGTCATTATTGAGTTTAATTTATCACCAAAAATATTTCGAATGTATTGTATAATTTCTTTGATCTAATTTTATTCAACATAATTCTAAAAAAATTCTACTTCACTTATACTTGATGTTTCTGAAATAATATCTTGTCTATCATTATTATTTTATGATTACTAAATTTTATCTACTTGTTTGTTTGTTGTTGTATCTATTTGCATTGGCTGTTCATCATCTTCTGGTTGTTTGTTTGATGATGTATCTATCTGCATTGGTTGTTCTTGTTGTTGTTTCTTAGAAGCCTCATCCAATGAGTCTGATCCACTATCATGATGTCTAACATTATGTTACAAATTTGGACCACTTGTATTTTTCTAATCTATTGATTCTGCTTGGGTTGGTTTCTTTCTCATTTGTTTTTTTTTGTTTAATTATATTTATTATTATAATTAAATTTAATATTTCTTTTATTTATATTATTAATTTTATCTAAAATTTAAATATTTATTTTAATAGAAACAAAAAATTTTGGAGGAACGAAATATTTTATAATTAATATTTAAAATTTAATAAAAAATTTTTAAAAAATTAAAAAATTTTAATGATTATTTAATAAATAATCTAATAATATTAAAATCCCTATAACAAATAGTTTAAATATATATTTGAAATTATTATATTTAATTTTTATTATGGTAAAAAAAAATCATAATTTATATTTATTTTTATAACAATATGTATTTTTTTAATCATTTAATATCTTTTCATTTTATTAATAATAAAAAAGACTTAAAAAAATATAATTGAGTAATTTATTAAAAAAAAAATATATAAAAAAAATAATAAATTATATTGAATTTTTATACAAAACTTACTTTATATAAATATCTTATTCTTTTTTTGTATTTTCCTTGTGCTTTACCAACAACTTATATATTATATTTCTCTAATCTGTCGATGTGTTTTTCGTGTGCTTCACCAACAACTTGTACAATATATTTCTCTAATCTGTCGATGTATCGTTCGTCTACCAATATAACATATTATATATTATATTACCCTGATCTGTCTATGTTAAGTTAGAGTGATTATTCAAAACTTATACATATATATATATAATATTATATTATATTGAAAAAAAATCATTTATTACTAATTAATTTAATTAATAAATTGATGATATCATAATATATATATAGTTTTATAATTTTGGCAGCATTTACCCTCCTGTAATTATAGGAGTTATACTTTTTTATATATTAAAAATAAATAAATTATTAAAAATTTTATATTTCATAAAGTATTTTATTGTATATTTGTAAGCACACCAACTGCTTTTATATTATATTTGGTTGTACTGTTCATGTATTGTTGGTGAAGCAAACCAATAACTTTTATATTGTTTTACTGACATTATAAAATGCCAATAAAAATTTGGGCAGCATTTACCCTCCTGTAAACTCATTAGCCATAGTACTAAATACTATGTTTCCAGAAAGCACGGCGCGGACGTTGAGTTTTTGCTTTCCTGCCTTCATTTTCCCCGAGGCTTTTTTAACCCATTTCTGAGTAATTGTGGTAACCCATTTCTGAGTCATAGTGGAAACCCATTGCTGAGTAATAGTTTGAACCCATTGCTGAGTAATAGTTTGCTCGGGAAATCCGGCGAGAGAGGTAACACACACAGTAAAAAGAATTAAGAAATGTTTTAATATATGAATTTATAAATTACGTTTTTATGTTAAGTAGAGTAGTGAGGAGGTGGACAAAATTTTCTAAAATAAAAATTAATAAAAAATGAAAAATCTTACCTTATGATATGTATAGTAGTATTATTTTGATGCTTTCCAATGTCCTCAGTATTGTCTCGTCCTTTAGATGTCTCCTCACTCATTCATCTAGTTTTAACCCATTGCTGAGTAATAGTTTAACCCATTGCTGAGTAATAGTTTTTTTTTTAATTTTAAATAATATTTATAATATAATGATTGTTAAATACATATTTTTTACCATTAAAAAAATAAATATTTAAAATTTATTCTAATATTATTTTACTTTTTACAATAATTTTTAATTTATGTATAATTGTCTATATAATAATATATATATTTAAAATATAAAAATTACTATTCAAAACCACATAACTAGTTTTATTTTAATATAATCATGACTTCATGTACAGCAATATATTTATATACAATTTCATTATTAATCCTTATTGAATTAATATATTGATTTAAATTTAATAATGACTATTTATACCTTTATATACTTATTTACATATTAAAGAATTTTTCTAATATATTACTTTTTATTTATTTTAATTAAATTTAATATAAATATATTTAAATATATTTTTAACATATTTATAAATATATAATTTATATTTAATTTATATTTTGAAACATTTATAATGTTTTTAGCCTTATCTATTTGTATATTGAATGTTAAGGTCATCGACAACTTATATATTATAGTGGCCTCATCTGTCTATGTATTGTCGATGAGCCACACCAACTGTCTATGTATTTTATTTTGCCCTTACTGTCTATGTAATGTCATATGAGTCTCACCGACACTTTATTTATTATATTAGTCTCATCTGTCTATGTACTGTCGATGAGTCTCACCAACAACTTATATATTATTTAGGCTATCTGTCTATGTACTGTCAATGAGTCTCACCGACAACTTATTTATTATAGTAGTCTCATCTGTCTATGTACTGTCGATGAGTCTCACCGACAACTTATATATTATAAATGGCTCATCTGTCTATGTACTGTCGATGAGTCTCACCTTAAACTTATATATTATAAATGGCTCATCTATCTATGTACTGTCGATGAGTCTCACCTTCAACTTATATATTAAAAATGGCTCATCTGTCTATGTACTGTCGATGAGTCTCACCGATCAACTTATATATTATAAATGCCTCATCTGTCTATGTACTGTCGATGAGTCTCACCGTCAACTTATATATTATAAATGCCTCATCTGTCTATGTACTGTCGATGAGTCTCACCTTAAACTTATATATTATAAATGGCTCATCTGTCTATGTACTGTCGATGAGTCTCACCGACAACTTATATATTATAAATGCCTCATCTGTCTATGTACTGTCGATGAGTCTCCCGACAAGTTATATATATTATAAATGGCTCATCTGTCTATGTACTGTCGATGAGTCTCACCTACAACTTATATATTATAAATGGCTCATCTGTCTATGTACTGTCGATGAGTCTCACCGACAACTTATATATTATAAATGGCTCATCTGTCTATGTACTGTCGATGAGTCTCACCGACAACTTATATATTATAAATGCCTCATCTGTCTATGTACTGTCGATGAGTCTCACCGACAACTTATATAGTATAAAGGCCTCATCTGTCTATGTACTGTCGATGAGTCTCACCTACAACTTATATATTATAAATGCCTCATCTGTCTATGTACTGTCGATGAGTCTCACCGATAACTAATATATTATAAATGCCTCATCTGTCTATGTACTGTCGATGAGTCTCACCGACAACTTATATATTATAAATGCCTCATCTGTCTATGTACTGTCGATGAGTCTCACCGACAACTTATATAGTATAAAGGCCTCATCTGTCTATGTACTGTCGATGAGTCTCACCTACAACTTATATATTATAAATGCCTCATCTGTCTATGTACTGTCGATGAGTCTCACCGATAACTAATATATTATAAATGCCTCATCTGTCTATGTACTGTCGATGAGTCTCACCGACAACTTATATATTATAAATGCCTCATCTGTCTATGTACTGTCGATGAGTCTCACCGACAACTTATATAGTATAAAGGCCTCATCTGTCTATGTACTGTCGATGAGTCTCACCTACAACTTATATATTATAAATGGCTCATCTGTCTATGTACTGTCGATGAGTCTCACCTTAAACTTATATATTATAAATGGCTCATCTATCTATGTACTGTCGATGAGTCTCACCTTCAACTTATATATTAAAAATGGCTCATCTGTCTATGTACTGTCGATGAGTCTCACCTTAAACTTATATATTATAAATGGCTCATCTGTGTATGTACTGTCGATGATACTCACCAACAACGAATAAAGTATTATAAACTGATCTGTTGGTGTAGTATAAATTTTGAAAATCTTAAACTTCTTTAAAATATTAGCATGAACCACTCATCTCATTGTATATTTAGTCTAAATCTATTAAAGGACTAAATATATATTTAATTAAAATATAAATTAAATTTAATTATAATTGCTTACCTTTTTTTTTACTTTTAATTAATATGACTAGAAAATATTTTGAAAATTAATGTAAATTTAAATTTTATATTAAAATTAAATATTTCATTTTTTATGTTTTTTAATTTATTTTGTTTTATTTTATTTTTTGTATATTTAAAATTCTTGATAGTTTGCTTTGATCTCTTCTAATATCTACTCGTAGTATTCAGGATCATTTTCTTAAAAATCTTTATTCTATTATTTGCTAAATGTATCTGCACCATCCTTGTCTTGAGTTTGTATTCTACCATCTTCATTAAATTTATTTTGCTTGTTACTAAATATTGAAAGTCCATATTTCTTCCCAATTTCATGATTCTCTACACAAAAATGTTGTTTTCTTCTTTCGTTTCTGATGCATCTGGTGCAAAGTAGGCAAGTCCAGTATAATCTTTTGACCATTAAGATCTTATTTTTATTTTTTTAAATTATTTATTATAATATTTTAATTACTTAAATATACATTTTTAAATATTTAAAAATTTAAATATTCAAAATTTAAATATTTAATAATGTGATAAATATTTAAATTTAATTATTCATATAATAATACATTTTTTAACATTTATCTTACAAAAAATAATAATAGTTAATACTTTTCATTTTTACAAAATATATTCTTTTTATGAGGATATATCTAATTTAAACTTAAAGTGTTTATCTTATACATTAGAAATTTTTGTATTTAAGTCATTATTTTTCATTGATAGACACCAACAACTGATTAATATTAAGACATTATCTGTTGGTGATAGACATCAACAACTTACTATTTTATGAACAATATATGTTGGTGATGGACCATATATATTTATGGTTTTATAGTACATGTAAAATTAGGTTTTTGAGCAGGGTTTTCTCTTGCATATAAGTTGTTCGTACTTTGCAAGAGGTGGGCCCAGAAAAATCGCAAATATTTAATTCTTTCCCTTCGCATCGAAATCCCCCCTAGTAGATGTACGGCGCCCAAAGTGGTTACACACCCACCTCCCGCCTTCCGTAATCTACCAGAGTCCACCATTCTAGCTACTCCTCTGTGCATTTCCTTTACCGATATATAAGCCTTATTTTATACTCTTTTTTATTAATGCAAACTATATAATTCCCCTTAAATATATATTATTTTGATTAATAGAATTTTAATTATATTTTTTACTATATATGGATTAAATTAGATTATCATATTCTTATTAGATAATTATTAATGCTTCTATATATGTATTATATTTAATAAATATTTCATAAACTCATACAATAATTAATTATTAATCCATAACACATACTATATTTAGACTTTATTTAATATGATCTCATATGATATAATATATTTATTGTAAAAATAATACGCATTAATTTTAAATATAAAAATTTATTTTTAGTATAATAATGATACCCATTTAATAACATATATCTATTAAATTTAAAAATAATTCATAACAATATGTATTAATAATATAAATAATAATTTATAAAAAAATATAATTATTAAATTTTTAAAAAACAAAACAACATACTTTAGAAAACCATTATAATAAAATAAAAATATATATAATTTCTGTGCCTCTGTTGCTAGAGGATTTTGATGAAATAAATAAAAATATATTTATTATTACTTTTTTTGGCACCCCCCAAAATTCATAAACTGGAACCTTAAAATTTTTTCTTAAATCTGAAACTTTTTTCTTCGCTCAAAAATCTTCCTTCAAGTGAATATAAAATATCTAAAGAAAATAAAATCTTAAAAAATTTTAAGATTTTTAAATTTTTAAAGATTTTGTTATAAAAGTGTATAGACATAAATAGTTTTGAAAAACGAAAAATTTGCGGCGTCTTAGTCGGTACCAAATAAAAATTATTTTTTACCCCAAAATCCTAAGTCGGTACCACATAAAAATTTTTTTACATTCAATAAAATTAATATTATTTTAAATTAAATTAATTCTTATATTATTGACATTTTTAATTTTAATTATATAAAGAATTTTAGTGTAACAAAATTTAGATTTAAGAGATATTGTAAATACCGCTGATCAAATTATTCATGTTTTACAATTTATTAAGGATATCAAAATTTTTATTAAAGCACTTTAAGATATTGGGATTCTTGAAAGAGGTGTGTAATGCAGTGAATATTGACTGGATATGAATCTAAGATCAAGAAATGAAACAGCTGATGAACTTTTATACCAATGGCATTGATCTTGTTGGATGAAAAAAATAATTCAGTAAATATTTTTATTTAGCATTAAAAGCCAATATAAACTTGGTATTTATTGGTTTTACATTACTTTGCAATTTGATATATTTTAGCTTTTACTAAGTATAATTTAAGCATATTTAATTACAAATTAATTCAAAAATTAATTAGAAAGATTTTCTAAGATGCAGTACAATAAGTAGCAAAACAAATGGAAATATTTCACATTTAAAATGAAGAATAAATACTTATTATTATTTAATGCTGTATTTAAATTAATACTGGGGCTTAAGCCAGCGAGATAGATAAACAAGATAGTTTTAAGCTTTGATTTTTGGGCATACAACTTAATCCATCAAAGGGTCAGGAGTAGAGAAACCCATGGACTGGACAGAATAGCTTCCGTATCGTGCTCGTTCACCGATTGCCTTGAGGAGGTCTCATGTGGTACTTCGCCTGTCTTCCTGTTTACTCTCGTGATTAACTTTTCCAATGAGTGCTTATAGTTCAAACCTCCTTCTTAGCAAAGACTTATTGTATGCCTTGCCAAGGGGGTACCCAAAGATGGTACTCTGTTGAGATTTTTTACGTAAGGTTGGTTGTTCCTTACTTTACTCAGCAAATAAAGTCCAATCTGAGATCCAAGCGGTCTGTCTCTTAACTCCTACCCTATCCTTGATGCACTCAACCTCTCGTTGCAAGGTCAGGTGTATCATTCAGTTTTAATACGACATATATGATCAATGGTCGACGTTTTTATTGGCGTGGTCCCCCTATACCTTGCCTGACGTTTTCTTAGGAGGTTCTCAGATCCGGGACTTATCTCGTAAAAGCCGAGTACCATCACGGTTTCGAACTCCAGGGTACCTGAATTGGTCGGAATATAGCTCCAAACTTACCAGTAGGTCGTAACCAGAATTAATACTTTATTAAGATATTGAAGAGGACGAAAGTTTATTTACGCATGGAAAATTCCTTTTTGATAAAGGCTAAATTAAAAAATAAATATATAGTGGCAAAGTTGAGAGATAAATCATTTATTAAATATATTTATAAAACGGTAAGCGATGAAAATTTGCTTGACTATTTTAATGGAGGCTCTAAGACATGTCAAAATGAAAAAAGAAAAACTAGATTAATCCTTGGCTGAGATTTTAAATATTTTATTAATTACTATAAATTTTATTGAATGTAAAAAAATTTTTATGTGGTACCGACTTAGGATTTTGGGGTAAAAAATAATTTTTATTTGGTACCGACTAAGACGCCGCAAATTTTTCGTTTTTCAAAACTATTTATGTCTATACACTTTTATAACAAAATCTTTAAAAATTTAAAAATCTTAAAATTTTTTAAGATTTTATTTTCTTTAGATATTTTATATTCACTTGAAGGAAGATTTTTGAGCGAAGAAAAAAGTTTCAGATTTAAGAAAAAATTTTAAGGTTCCAGTTTATGAAATTTGGGGGGGGCCTCTTTTTTTGTAGAGAGCTTGTGGGTTTTCTTTGGCTTACAGGTGGGTTTTCTTTGGCTTACAGGTGGGTTTTCTTTGGCTTACAGGTGGGTTTCTTTGGCTTACAGGTGGGTTTTCTTTGGCTTACAGGTGGGTTTTCTTTGGCTTACAGGTGGGTTTTCTTTGGCTTACAGGTGGGTTTTCTTTGGCTTACAGGTGGGTTTTCTTTGGCTTACAGGTGGGTTTTCTTTGGCTTACAGTGGGTTTTCTTTGGCTTACAGGTGGGTTTTCTTTGGCTTACAGGTGGGTTTTCTTTGGCTTATAGGTTTGTTTTCTTTGGCTTATAGGTTTGTTTTCTTTGGCTTATAGGTTTGTTTTCTTTGGCTTACAGGTGGGTTTCTTTGGCTTACAGGTGGGTTTTCTTTTGCTTACAGGTGGGTTTTCTTTGGCTTACAGGTGGGTTTTGTTTGGCTTACAGGTGGGTTTTGTTTTGCTTACAGGTGTGTTTTCTTTGGCTTACAGGTGGGTTTTGTTTGATTTACAGTTGGGTTTTGTTTGATTTACAGTTGGGTTTTGTTTGGCTTATAGGTGGGTTTAGTTTTGGGGTTTTGGGGTTTTGGG
>ARYC01011621.1:0-14283 GCA_000711775.1 Oxytricha trifallax | reverse complement strand
AAGCGATACTCTGTGATGAGAAGAAAGCCTTAAAAAACAATGAAATTAAGTTGATAAAATACCAAACTACCCAGAGATTTCAGTTACTAATCTCTACGAGGATGCGATGAAAGATGAAGAGTTGGAAGTTTATCATCCTACCAAGAAACAAGTCTCTAACAAACTTCCAGAAAGGAGCTTCTTCTTTGGTGTTCTTGGCACTTTAAGAGAGAGCTATCTCAGAGATATCATTGAAGAAGCTCACAAGAAACGCTACTCTATTTCTCCTGAAGATTAAAAGAAGCAAGGCATACTAATAAGCGAGGCCTGGCTTGCGGAGCTTAAGAAGCATCCATACCTCTCTAGTAAGCTTTGACACATAACTTTGTAGGGAAAACTGGAACTGGTATATTCCTAATGAAAGAGCATGCAAAGGTTCACAGAGAGAGAAAGTCATAGGCTATTCATGAAGTGAGCAAGAGACTTTATAAAGATGTTTAAAAGCCAGATGAAATGAACATAGATGCATGAGCTGGCACAAAGAGAAGAAATATGGACCCAAGCAAGCCATAAGAAGAGGAGAAGAAAGAGAAGCCAAACCTCTTTCTGGGTTAGTTTAATATGTGAACTTATTCATTCATTTAAATCTAAAACTTATTTATAAACATTCATTCTTCCTTCTCTCGCACAAACTGTTGTCTTATCTATGCCTACTCTCTTGCAGCTACTCTGAATCAAGTCTACTGTATCTATAGGCAAATCATGCATTAGGTGATATAGCAGCAGTTTCTTGTATTGGGTCTTTATTTAACTCCAGTAGAATTCAATTCCATTAAATTAATGGCTATAAGGAACATTGTATACAGGAGTAATGTTTAACTCTTCATAAGCTTTCTTAGACTCCTTAGTCTTAGAACTGAGAGGTTGTCAACAAACAGGATGATCTCTTAATCATTGTATTTATCTCTCAGCTTATGTAGGAACTCTATGTACTACTCTCGCTCAATAGAGCGAGGATGAATAACATAACTTTCTAACCCAGAGTCTTCACTAATACCTGCTAAAATTGCATGGGTTACAACCTTTACTTTCTAATCGTAGACTTCTATATTATCATACTTCTTATACCAAGACTTATTAATAAAGGTGTTGAAGGTAAACACAGCTTCATCAGCGTTTATGAACTTGATGTTATTATAATAGCCCTCTGCATTTAATCATATATATAGTTTAAATTATTACTATAAAATGGCACTGTAAAATCAATCACTCTCTTCACTCTGTTGACAGTCTTGAAATTAATACCATTTCTTCTTTAAATATTGGCTATAGTCTAAGGAGAGATACGCATGTCAGGAAACCTGCGCTGAAACATCACAGCTCGCTAGTTTAATGGAAAGTGTGCCCAATACTTCAAAGTCTTAGAGTCGCAGAGGAAGTCAATATGAGCCTGAGAGAACTTTTATTTTCTTGCAGGATGCGTTCAACAACCAGAATTAAAATGCTAAACAGCTAGCAAGCAGTGATACCTAACAGTTGAGGCACTCTTGCGTAATAACTTTGCTATAGCTGCGTAATTTAGTACAGGTTTGGCTTAGTCTATATTAATACACGTACCATACCTAAGCTTAAGCAGTAAATCTAAATATTACTCATCATATATCGACCCTAAATTTCGCTAATTCTATTTCTCATTTTGTAAATTGGCCTAATTTCTCTACTAACCCCAATAAGACCCCAACTATACCCTACAAATCAAAGCACTTATAAACCTCACTAAGGGGTTTTGGGGTTTTGATTAACAGGCTAATTTAATATGTGAATTTATTCATTTATTTAAATCTAAATTTTTTTATATACACAAATTATCCCTTCTCTCGCACATACCATAGCTTTCTCATCACTGATTCTCTTACCAGTGCTCTTTAAAGAGTCTAATTTATCGAAATTTAAATTATGCATCAAATGATAAAGTATCAATTTTTTGAAGTGGCTTTTCAATAACCCCCAATACAACTAATTACAATAAAATAAGGCCGGTAAGTTACATTAACTTCAAGTGTTATGTTTCATATTCCCTCCTCAAGTCTTTAGTTTTATGGACTGATAAGTTATCTACAAATATAATAATTGCTTAGTAAGAATATTTGTCTCGGAGTAATTGCAGAAATATTATGTATTATTCAGTATTTATAGAGCAATGATGAATAACATAAGTTTTTAGCCCATTATCTTCATTGACTCCACCAAGAATAGCATGAGTTTGAATCTTAACCTTTTGTCAATAACTCAATTTTGCTATACCTCTTGTACCAAAATCTTGATATAAAATTATTGAAAGTAAATACATTTTTATTAGCGTTGATGAACTTATTATCATGCTTTTAAGTTCTCTGCATTTAATCAATTATATATTTATAAATTTGTCTTATAAAATAAATCATTAAAGTCAATAATTCACTAAATGCAATGCGATTGAATGTCTTCTAAGATATTCCTTTCTTTTTATAAATTTAGGATATAAATTAAGGAGAGATGTGAATCTCAAGAAATTAATGATGAAACAATACAGCTCTCAATGCGAGAGAGAAATTATTTCTGCACTTCTGAGTCTGATCATTGAAAAAAAGTCAATATGATGCTGCTATACTTAAACCTCTCTTAGACTTAGGATTAAGTTCCCTGAACACAGAGACAGGGAGAACTTACAGTAGCCAGAGATTTGTTGAAAAGCCTTGCTATAGATGTAAATTAAAAATAGGTCTGAGTTAGTGATTAAGCTTATCACTAAAGTGATTCAAATTCGTATAAATTATGAATATTTAAACCATAAATTTCTGAATAAACCCTAATAAAATCAGAAAAAGTAAAATCTAAATACTACAATTTACTTATTAAAATACCAATCTAACTTCTGAAAGGATTTTGTGATTTTGAATGATTAATTATTTTAGGACCACCTCAAAATTAAGTTCAAACTTAATTTGGACCTCTAAGATAACAAGACTTCTTTAAGAACATTTAATTTACTTATATGTAAAATATTATTATTGAATATGTCAACTTACAGTATTTAATGATGGTCCATCTCTCTCAGCTAAGAATTTATCCAAGCGTCTTAATGTTTTTGTTATTAAATAACTGCCTAAATTGCATCATTATTGTAGGGATCATATCATTCGAATAGGGAAATTGGGGGGAAGTTTCCTGGACCGATTTATGATTAATAAATTTTAGGGAAGTTTCCTGGACTTTTTTTAAAATATTTTTTATTATTAAAATTATTTTTATAAGAAATATAACTAACTTCTGAACTAATTTCATTGTTAAAATTATATTTAATTTATTAATCAATTATTCATTATCTCACTTCAGATTCCAACAAGTCTGGCATATTTCATCTGATATTTTTAGGTTTCTTTCTCTAAATCATTACATTGTCCTCTCTGTACTCATAGTAATTCGAAATAATGTATCCAATTGTTAATGGAATTCTGATTCAATTTATCTTGTTCTTTACATGCCTATATAATTATCAACTATATCTTTTTAACTACTTTAATGATCTATAATTACCTTTTTTTATATAATAGAGTCATAAAAATGTTAACATTAATAATTTACATAATATCTATTAAAATTTACATAAAAATAAAAAAAATTGCAGCAAACTTCCCCCCCGGAAAATTAAATTAAATATAAATAAAATTAGTAGCAGTTAAGTTGGCAAAATTTAACGATCTTTAGACTCATTCGATAAAGATTTTAAAATTAGCTGGATTTTACTTTTGGCGGTATTATTTTTATCTCATCCCTGATCGATTTAATTCCACTTAATTGAAAGCCATAATTTACTTAATTTAGTGGCATTAAATTAAAGTGTAGTTAACTCTCTCAAGCGATGAGATAAAATAATACTGTCACTAGTAAAGTGCAGCTAATTTTGAATTCTCAATCAAATTAGTCCAAGATCATCAAATTTTTCCAACTTTAACTACCTCTAATTAGATTTATTGTATATTTAATTTGATTTCCTCAATTCGAATGTATTAGTGTAATATATATATAATAAATCTTTTTTATAAAATTAAAATGAGTAGTATCTTTTTTTGAAGAGAGGATTTTATTTATATACTTGGAACAATCGAATAAAATTACCATTCTAAAAACTCAAAATGTTTTATGAGCCTACTCATGATAAATTAGATTAGTCTAACTTTGAGATTTCAATCTAAAGACAAAAAGGATATCTCCAAAAAGATATAGCAAATAGTGGAAAAGGTAAAAAAAAAACCAGCCATTAATCTTTAATTTTCACAGTCCAAATTGGAGAAAGATCTGGCTAGGTTATATCTCAAGCATTTAAAAGTATATTTTTCTGCTCTGTGAAAAGTCCTATTCTCATAAAAGAGACTTTAACGTGCATTTAAAGAAAAATTACAATACAGATTTTATGTTTAAATATGAAGAGTAAAAGTAAAAAATTTTTTATTTAAATATCAAGTATCTCACTCAAGTCAATAATATTGCTAAAATAGAATTGAATCAGGAAATTGTGAAAATAAAATTAAAAATAAATAAATAATATAATTAGACCAATGGAAAAATGCGTAAACCCCAAATCCCTCAATTTCAAAACCCCTGTGTTTTTGTTTCCATGTGTCATTTTTTTATTAGTAGTTGGTCAAAAAATTTAGGGGGCTGGTCAAAATTATATATGTATTTGTAAAAATTTATACATCTCAAATTTAGGGGTCTGTATAATTAGGGAAGTTGGGAGATTTGCGAAATTAGCGATTTTAGAGACTTGCGTAGTTTAGAGCAAAATAGGGACTTTTTCATAAAAACCTCTCTCATTTACCGAAAAGGGGCTTGAAAGTAGAGTAACTCCATTAAAATTTGGAAGTTTTGCCAAAATATGGCATTCATGCATGATTGCGATAATATAAAGGCAAATGCAACTAAGTAGAATCGCTAAGGAAGTGGCCATTTTAAGAGAGCAAATGTGAAATAGAAGCAGTATTTTAGAATCGAGTGTTGTAAAGAGTGAATTAGGACATTTTTAAGTAAAATATAAATTGTGTTATTAATTATAATAATCTGCGATGAATTTAAAACTGACATGACATGGGAAATTGTAAAGGGAAACAGGTTTTATACACTACTTCAGCTATGAAACAAACATCATCACACAAAACCGAATCGAAGAGTGTGAATCCACTTCTTGATACTGAATGCCCACATTTCCTGGATGTCTTCTTTTCTTAAATTCTGAACGATTTCTGCAACCCTCTTCACCAATTCTGCCTAAAAGTGTAAAGCCCATTTAAACTTACTTGTTCTGAATAGTGTCCATCTCTTCTTTGTAAAGGAGAATAACTGCTCAATTGGATTGCGCCAAGGCGAGTATTCGGCGTTGAAGAGCACATTCACTTTGAACTTTCTGGCTGTGGCTAACATCTCTGAATATTTATGAATGACTGCGTTGTCCATCAGCAGGACCACTTTCTTCGAGTGTAGTTCTTTGTCAGTTCTTACACTGCGTAAGGTATGGTAGATGAAGTTTTCAAAGAGAACTGAGTCAAAAGCTCCTTCTATCACTTGACTGGAGATAATTCTATCCTAGGAAATCGCAGCAATATAAGACATTGAGAATTGCTATCTCTTAGTTGAGCTTTTCTTAATTGACATCTCTCTCACTTTCATCCCATAGTGTCCCAGGTTCTGCTTCATCTCGCTCTAGTATTCCTTAATGCTTTTCAAGTGAGGTTCTATAAATGCTGGGGCCAAAGCTTTTAGTAAGAGCCCCTTTCACTCTGCAAGTTTCCCTGCTCTGACCCAGGGTTCGATGAGTCTTTTTGGAAGCTACTTGAGAGTTTTAATTTCCTAGGAGTGACCGCAAACCGACTTTCCAACTTGGTTTCGGCACCTAGGTCAATAGACTTCTTCCTCGAAGATTCCAGTTTTAGTTTTGATATTTTATCGAGAATAGGAGTTAAACCACTCTTCACTTTTGAAGCTGAATTGTCTTCAGACATTACTGATTTCACTGAACTATTTATGCGGAAACTCTGAAAAGTTTTAGTCAAGCTGAATTTCTAGTTGGAGGTCTCAGGGACCTCTAATATCGGGGAGAGGTCCTTTGTAAATGCAAGCCGAGTTTTCATTGAAGGGGTCTGAAGTTGCTTTTTATGGTTTCAGTTATGGATTTCCCTAAAAGTATTATGCATTAATAATTACCTTAGTATTTTCAATGGTTTTCTAACTATAATTACTTGTTTTCGATGACTACTTTGACCCCCTTAGAACTTTCGCTCCATGAATTTAGATTGGAGTGCTGACATGATTCTTTGGCGTCTAGGATATTTCTTAAACCCCTATCTTACCTTAGGTCCTATAAAGCTTTTCATTGCAAAATTGCTAATTGCTTACGAAATTGACTTAGCCATACCGAATTTTCCACTTTTAATATTTCCAACCTTTTAATTACAATTTTTAGAAAACCCTAAGTCAAATGAATTTGAAACCTTCTCTAATTATTCCCCAACATTTTCGATTTTTTCCAGGTGTAAGCTCTCTGAGAATTTTGAAGTTGAAGAATCAGAACTTTGATCCATTTTGTGGAGCATTTTTCCATACAAAAGTTTGTCATCGCTAGCGAGGATCATGCTATCATTTTGCAACCTTTTTTATCGCTTCTGTAATTTTGCAGAATCTCGATGCATGTCTTTAATGTTGAAGCTCCATTACTTTGAGGGCATCGAGTCCGATCGGAAGTTGCTCTCATCAACTGAAATGATAACTGCATCCTCATATAAGAACTGAGCCAACAACCTGCTAATCCAGAGCCTCTTCTCATTGAAGTTTGGGTCTCTATACTTTGTATTAGCAGCCTGAGTTTTCCCATATCTTAGATGGAACTTATCTCACAGAATCTTTTGAAGAGTGGTAACGCAAAGCACCTTAAGTAGCTTACACTCTGGCTTTGTTTGAGCCAGGTTTAATAAATAATTATGAAGCTTCTATCCTGTAACTTCGTAAATTCCGTTCTGTTCTAGGTAGGCCTGTATAGAATCAAGCAAGAGCTAGTTCCCACAAACCCCTTTTCTACCCACTTTCTTTTGTGATTCAGGATCAAGAATCTTATGCTTGACCTCGTACTTAAACTTTTCGATAGTCTTATATACAACATCCACATCCATCCTCAATTTCTTAGCTACTTGACGAGGTTTTAATTGTTCGTTATAGTATAGATTAATAACCTTTAATTTCTTACATGCGAGCTTAGCTTCTCTTTTCTTCAAAAAAGGATTGCTACTTAACTTCTAGGATTTGCCTTTTTATTTTATTGTCTCGTTGAGTGCATCTATTAATTTTTGACTGCCTCTAAGAGCTCCTTGTTACTCATCAACTTTACCTCCTCCTGTAATATTATTGCTTGTGTCGCTTCCTTAATTATTCATAACTGGTTTATTCCTGATTCTGGCAAGTCGAAAACTTTGAAGGTAAGCTTTAAGGAATTTGCAAAGCTCATCATCATTTTATATGTAACAAACATCAACATTGCTAACTAACTATTCTTGAATTTTTTCTTAAGGAAGTTTTATGATTGCTCCACCTGTAAGCTTCTAGATTTGTACAGGGACTTCGCCACTGTTTAGCAGTTATCCAGAATTGTATGTGAACTTTTTTGACTAAATAACGTTTGGGAATAATTTACCAAGCACGACAGGAGTCCATTTAACAAAAGATTTCTCTTAAGCCTTAACTTTGCTTGGCTTAATTACAGATAAGGCATTAGAAATAAGAAAATAATCGCTTAATATCGACTGCTATGAGCAAGAAATTTCTGATTAAGATCCATTCTTAGACTCTTCGTTAGGGTGTGAGTTTATACCTGCATTCTAGTTATCTGTTTTTTAGAACTTCATTTATTTCTAGGTATAATTTTACAGATGAAGCTTGATCAAATTAATTATATTATAATATCATTAAGAATATAAATAGATATCTTTAGTATTTTAATTATAAATTAAAATGGAAGGAATGCAATAATCGATTGGTGACCAAGCAGTATTTTAATTACTACCAAATGATGTGGGACAGATTACATATGCATATAAAGAAGGTGACTCTCCTCTTGAAATAATAGGACTTTATTCTTTGTCATGTAGGTTCGTAGAAGGACTTGTTTTGCAATAATGGAAAGGTACCATTTTTGAGTTTCTTGTTTCTCATGATGATAAATCAATTGAACTTCTTCTCTGCTATTTTGATTAACTTATAAAAAGCCCAGATTTATGCAATGAGGACTTCTTCAAAATCTTGATGCGAGCACTTCATGCTATTTTCATCAACAAACTTGATTAGCCGCTAAATGAAGTCTTATAGTAAAGCGAGCTTGAACTTAACCAACTTGCAATTCTACCTTTTAAAAATACTCTTGCAAACAAAAAGTTAAATAACACTTCATTTCAGAGTATTAAAATTGTGAAAATCTCTTAGAATATACTAACTACCAAGATCATTGATTTAAAATACACACGCTTTGACCATAATGCTGATTACCTCAAAGCTTATGAAAAAGAAAATAATTTAGATGAACAATTTATTCAATTCATGATTCGTAAAGTAAAAAAACAGATGTTAAGCAAATGTAAAATTCGTCAATCATATAAAATGAACAGCTTAGAATAAGAAAAGGACTAGCAAGAGTAGCAAGAATAAGATACTAAAATCAAGATGAATGTCGAAATCAATTTAAATATTGAGGGTTAATATCACAATGAAGAAGGGAACGATATTCAAAACTTCTAGAATAATGATAATTTGAATGCCTATAAAATCAACTAAAAGGATCTTCTTAATCAATCTATCGAACAAGATTAATATGCTTCTAATTTAGTATCTTCAATAATGAATTAGAATCCTAATAACAATCAAAATCGAAAATTCAAACTAAATTTAGCATTGATTGATTCTGATGATAATGAAGTTGATTATTAGGATATTGGTTAAGTTCTGGACACCATGACGCAGGTCACTTACAAATAACCTAAGCTTCTGAATCAAGATATCCATGCAATTTAAGTACATTTAGAGGATTAACTTCTCGATTATCAAACTCTAATCAATAAATTAAGAGCGAATCCGCTCACTTATAAATAACAAGCAGATTCCTGTGAAGAACTTTTTAAAAAGTTCGAGGAAAAGCTGAAAGAATTCATAAAACAAAAATATTGGCTTGCTCTCGCTACAATCAAAAACACTAACATGTCTGTAAATAATGTGTTCAATATAGAATTGGTAGATTAGGAAAGAATAGAAAAGTAAAAAAAATGTAGGACTGCTTCTAAAAAGCGATCACTATCTGAAAGAAACAAAAAGCAGTCAATAACTTACGAAGAGAAGATTATTTAATAAAATAAGGGTCTTTTTCAGATGAAATTTATTTCTAAAAAAGAGAATCTGGTGCAGCTATTGAAAAAGATCCCGATAGCTATAAACTAACGAGCAAGGATTCAATTACAAAAGCTTCAAAGTTTAAAGCTTAAACTAAAAATTATGATGATCTTTAAATAAAAGCTTAAAAGAAATTATCCTTGAATTACAAATCAAAAAATATTAGCTGATAAGGATTATGAAAGTACATTACACCAATTTGAAATACGTGATTTTCCTACTCCGTAATTCTCTGAATTTGAGACATTACATTTAATGGGCACTCTCGATTACGCTATCAACTTCAATAAATATATTAATGAACATCGTGATGTAGATAAGAAGGAAATGTTCACTGGATCACCATTCTTCGACTGTAACTAACATCGCCTTATGCATACCTCTTTTAGGCATTAAATATCTAAATAGAGTAAAATGACCAAATTTTCTAGCATAGAAATTATCATTAGGCTTTCAATTCAGATTACGTTTTCAAGCCTTAGATACATAAGAACCCTAGAATTATTCATACCCCAATGAACTTCTTGGACTGTTAAATATACTCTGTAATGGACCGGTTTATAATGATTTAAGAGCGACTTTCATGCTCTTAGCCGCATTTTATTCTTCAAAGCCTGAAGATATAACCAGTGAGTGTTTTTTAAACCCACTGGTTTTTCCACTATGCTAAGTACTTCAATCCTTAGTCTTCAATTTCAAACTTCAACAGTTTAAAGTAATTAGGATATTGGAAAAATATACAGAAGAATAGAATTTGGAGATGTTTCCTTCTATCTATAAACTTCATTACTGCAATAGGGATAATTTTTGTGATTACGTATTCGGAGAGAATTCAATAATTGTGGAGCTCATTTACTTTTACAGTGATAATCCTATCCCTAGATCACAATTCGCCGTTGTAAGAGAAAATTAAGATTATTATCTAGTGGCCATGTCGATGAGGAGAGGAATTATACAGATACCCTAAAGACTTGAAGTAGTTAAAGGTAAAGAAGAGCAAATAATTGAAAACTTGATTGATGAGTTATTTGCAAGTGAAGAATTCGATATAGGCCTCAGCAAGCCGTATATGATAAGGTTCTACTCAGTGTAACTCTAGGATTAAGAGCCTCCTTAAACTATCTATTAAATTCATGCGGATTACTAGTATAGACTAAGAGACTTTATGTCAAATTCTTTAGTTGGTAAATATACAAAGCTCTACTTTATAGTTATAACTTTCAAGAGTTAGATTATTGTGTAGCAGATATCAGAAGAGGAGAAAAGTATATGATGATACTTATTGACACTATGGCAACCCCAAAGTTAGACAGTTATTCATATTATGAGGATACTCAATATAAATACAACTAAATTAAGCCCGAAAATAGAGATAATGTACAAAGTTTCAGGAATTTTGCCAAAAAACTCAATGGTTATAGCTAAGTAAGTATTTGTGTTTAACTTCCTATAGAAACTTAATGGGAAAAAGTGCAAAAATATATTGATTACTATTCTCAAGATTATAGTTTAGCATACTGTCTGGACTCAATGATATAATCAGTTCAAATTATGAAAGAATTCAATAAAACATTTGAAGGGAAAAAAACCAACGAGTCTAAGACTATAGAATCTCTTCTTATACAGATATAAAAAACTCTTCGTTAAACCCTTTTTAAAATTGTCCCTTAAGTATTCGAGTCTATATAATCATTGTAAGTTATTCAATTTCCTAACTTTGTGTATAGAAAAGAAAAATTAAATAAGATAGAAGACAATGTTGAAAGAGGATATTCAACTGAATTATGAAATACCATTTGACTTACGATGCAATATCCTCAATGTTTTACTTTGTTCTGAAGAGAGATCATTCAATTCTGCAACATCTAATTTGCTAGACTATTCCAGAACTAAAGACAGTTTTACTGAAGATATAATTGATGATGTTTACAAGAGGAAATAATAGTTTGAACAAAATAAAAAAACTGAAAGTTTCCATCAAAGTTCAAAGTTATAAGATCCTTACCATAATTGCAAGTACTTGCGCCTGTTTGAGAAATTAACTAAATTGAGGCCTTTGGACAATAGTGCACTCAAAACCTTAAATTATCGACCTTATGATGACTACTGTGTAGTAAAATTAGAGACTTTTCCTGTAAGCTCTCAGGAACTGAAAAAATGTTACAGCGGCAGCGTGCATAAGTTCAGCATCTCTAATATGGACCAGCTTTGTTTAACAGTTCAATAATAATACTAATGGAATACTCACAAGCAACTAAAGTAGGAAAACAGCCTGAGCGAATATAATATATTGGGGAAAAGATAGAGATAGCTTTCACTCACATATGCGCATAATGATAATGACCTACTCACTCCATAAAGGAATCGGGTTGATGGTAGCTACACTTTGTAAAATCAATAAAGCTTTTCAGATTCTCAAAGAAAAAGAGATACAAAGCTAAGTTTAAAGCAGCTAAACTAAAGCCAACTTGCAAGCAAATAAACTCTCCAGAACTTGTCATAGATAAAAAGTGGACAGGACTCCTCTTCCTCCTCTCTAAAGAAACATTGTGGTGGAGGGATTATGAGTCAGACACCGAAATACAACATTTCTCCATAACAACAATTTAACACGGGTACTGCTTAAATCAATCAATTCTAATCAAACAGTCTTTAACTCACTCCAACTTAGATATAATAGAATAAATTATAAAGTTGAACCTTTCAGCAAACTCAAGAGTTAGACGCTAAATAATAAAAAGAGCAAAGCAAAGAAGAAGGTGCAAAAGAATAGTTAACAGAATGATTCTGTGACTAATAATTCAAAAGAGATTAAATTAGTTTAATAGATGTTAGGCACCAACACTAAACAAAAAGACCAGCTCATTGATCAAAATGATCCTTCAAATAGAATCAACGATTAACATCAGCAAATTGAAGGAGGTGGTTTTGCACTTGACACAAGAGATCAGAAGCAGCACTAAGAGGACTCAGGCAATCAATAAGTGATTCATAATGATGATGAAGAAGTAGGAGAAGATTATGACGAAGATTAAAGAAGACGAGTATGAACCAAATAGATTTAATCAACAAAGAACTTAGAATTTCTAAGAGAGCGATGCAAGCATACCCAGGGACCACTCAGATTTTGAGAAAGACAGCTATTTCACTACATAACCTCCAATCTTTCCTAGTAATGGAATTTATAAACAACCTATACATAATCAAGTGAAAGCATCCGTAGGTCACCAAAACCAAAAATAGAACTTTACTTTAAAAACCTTGGTGGAAGTCGAATGTTCCATAATAAACATGATAATTAATAATTCAATGACTTTGATTTCTAAGCAGGAAATAATCTAAACCTTAATGATATCAATTCTAAAACTGATGAATTCAACAACAAAAATTAGACGTTGGTACTTTCAACTGAAGCAACCTAGTCTCACAAAGGGACACCCAAGATGCCTTAGTCTCAAAACAAAGCTTCATAATAAAATATGAATCAACCTAAGAAAAATTCTACTAACTCCAACCAAGCTAATATCCTACCATTCCTTTGAAAGGCGTTTAAAAGCTTAATGAAGATAATTTCCACAAGTTATTTCCCATGTTTAAGTTTATTTGTAGCAAGAATGATTATTTAGTTTTTATAACAAGTTTTAAATCAACTCACTGCACTCTCCTCCCTAATTTTCTCTTATATTAATTCTCTCCTCTCTATTTAATTTTCACCAATTTCATCCAAGTTTTAAAAATCCTGGTTTTATTAAGATATTATTAAATTTATTGGATTATTGCCCTATAAATTGCCAGTTTTAAGTACCTACTATAGATTTAATTTAAGTTTGTAACAAACTTCACTACCTAAATAATTTAAAAACTATAAGCCCAGCTCTCTTCTAACCCAATTTTCTTCAACTGCCCTATTTTACCCTACCAACTCAAGATTTCTCTAAGTTCTGGTTACTAACCTTAAGCCCTGCCAATTGGCTTGAGGACAAATTACGTTTTCAAAGGCCAAACTAGACTTTTAGTCTTTTTAAGTACCTTAACAACTTGATGTACTAAAATGAAAATTTTGCAGCATTTCAGGTTTTACTGGTTTGTAAACATTTTTACAGAAAATTCAGCTATCAGCTTATATTACCTACCTATATCCCTAATTTACCTAAAAATTGGCTTTAGCCTAGTAGTTGTAGTTAAAAAAGAAAAAATCAAAAACGCTGGAGATTTACTGAGTTTACTAAGTTTCTTAAAGCTAACAGCTATTTAATTAAAATCAGGTTTTAAGTTTAAAATCAAGTGATGTTTGTTGCACTAACTAAAAGTCAAAATCTAAAAAGGGAAAAAAATCAAAAAGCTTAAAGGCCTAGTACTAATCAAGAAAGTGTTGCTAATTATACAGTTGGTAAAATTAAAGCAAGGGTTAAAGAAACTTTAAGCTGGGATAATAGTGGCCACTATTCAAATTTTTAAAACTTAACATTCAGGGTTTAAATAAATCATTCAAATTTTTAAACAGAGACAAGCAAGAACCCTCAAAGTAACAGTAAGAAACAAGTAAAATTCTAGAACCAAATTAAAATAGCAAGTAAGAACCCAAGTAACAGTTTAGTTAGTAAGAACCCAAAGTAACAGTGTGTGATAAAAATTAAGAACTCCAAGAACCCTTTGAGGATTTAAAAAGTTTGATTTGCTTTAGCAGCCTGGCCAGGCTTTACGATCGATTTAAATAAAAAGTAACAAAGTAACAGTAATTTCAAAGAAGTAGTAATTCAGAAGCATTTTTTTTAAAAGAGAACCCAAGTAACAAAGTAACAGAACCCAAGAAACATAAACAAAGAACCCAAGTAACATTAA
>ARYC01011618.1:0-10412 GCA_000711775.1 Oxytricha trifallax | reverse complement strand
CCTTGCCTCAAAGAACAGAGCAAAGTGAGAAACTTCTTCCTATCCCACATTAAATTGATTTCTAAACAATCCCAATCAAACTAATCTTTTGTCTGTATTTTCACATATCTTATGCATGTTGTTATATTCATCTTTTTATTTCTCTTTGTATTCCTTAATTTTAGTTACGTGGTATTTGAATATAATATCACAATGAAATTAAGATTACGATATTTGAAAATTTAAATATTCTATATTATAATATACATCATAATTTGATGAAAAAATAAGGAAACTTTTCCTCTAAAGGAAAAAATCTAGGCATAAGATTTTCTAAATCATTAATTTTATGCTCGCTTGCTCTATTTGCTAGCATGAGTTACTCTCTTAAATCTATTGATTTTAAACTTGGCTTTAAATAAAAAAATAAGCCTAATTAAAAACTTATCTGATTTTTTTTTTGTTTGGTAACTAATATAAAGATAGCTACTATGTTGACAAAGCTGTAATTAAAGAAAACGAGCACATCTATTACAATCTTATTGTTGGTGATGACTATAGACCAGGTACAGATGTAATATAATTTTTAACTTTCATTTTTGTAAATACTTTTTAAATGTATATAGAAATCATTTATAATTAAAGCTCTCCCACTTGATGACGATTCTGATCCTGATATTTTCATTTCAAAGGTAATTATTGCCCTACTTCTTAATTTTTATAGACAAATAAATTCCCAAACTCTAGTGCAGATAGTGAATGGCAATGCGCTTCTTACGGTAGAGACACTTGTGCAATCCATCACAGCGATGTGAAGAAAGGAGACAATTTTTATATAGGTATAGTGTGCCCCCGTGCAGTATGCAACCTATAGATCATATCCATGACATCAGATGAATTCAAGCTTGAGGATGGAGTGGAGTTTTAGACTTAACTCGTTTAGAACGAAGCAAGAATCTTCAAGTTTAAGATCCCAGATCAAATGAACGATGATGATCACATTATAATCAAGGGGTCTGCTTTTGCTGGAAATGCTCATGATTTCACTCTATCTGTGTCGACTGATATTGAAGATGAGAAAGATCTACCGTCTTCTAATATAGACAATAGGAAAAGTATATCAGCTTGGAAGAAGGGACAGGTTATAAGACAAAACAGAGATAACTTTCCTAATGGGCAGTGGTGCAAAGGCTGTGAACTTAAAATTCTTATGGATGTTGTTGAAGCTGGATACTTTTAATTTCTAACTCTCTTTTCTTAGTTATTATATTCTTAGTAAAAATACTACAAAATCATGGTCCGTACTACCGATGCCATCCCAAAGATTTATAATGGAGACTAGATTGATGACATTCAAAATTAGAAGTTTACAATTTTCTTTTTATTCTTTAAAAGTAATTTGATAATTGTAGGATTTGATGAGATCTAATGCTACCAGTACTATGTAAAATCAGAGAATACAGATTTCCAAGTGACTTTAACAACATACACTGGAAGAGTAGAGATGAAATTCAATCCTGGTCTGATCCCTGAATCATGGGAAGACATGCATGGTCACAACGAGGAGGATTCTGAGTTAATTTTAGACATCAGACCTTGGTTAAGAAGTCACAGATTAAATTAATCAAAGGGCATTTATTACGTTTGCGTCAAAGGTCAGATAACTTCTACTTACACTTTGAAAGTTAAGGAATTTGAGATAGATTGGACTCACAGTGTGATTGAAGACAGCTATGCAGAGTCTTTTGGCATGAGGCCACTCAGCTAATAGATTCACTTGTATAAAGTTCCAGAACTTGAATATGCCGACGAAGACATTAAGATTGAGTTCTAATTGATGGCTAGACGTGGACCTGTTCCAGAACTTTATGCTACTTTTTGTATAATAAAAATATAATATGTCATTTTTTATATAAAATATGATTGTGGAACATTTAAGAATTATTTGATAATAGAATCAATTAAAAAATAATTAAAAAAATAAAAGATAGTCAAATTGTTTATATTTAAAATTGTTGTTAATCATTCAATTACTCAATTTCGATGTTATATGTGAGAAATAGTTTATTTAAAATAAAATTAAATAACGATCTTTAAATTTCAAATAGATTTTCTATTCAAATATTTCTTAGTCAGTTTCATATTTTAGAATTTTTTTTCCTGTAAAAATTATTTTATTTTTGGATGAAAGATACGATAAGATTGATAAAACTTTATACAATTTAAAAAAAAAACAAAGCAAATTTTTTTCCATTAAAATTACTCAAATATCTTTTTTAATTGTTCTATTAAAAGTATTATACCTAAAACAGTACAGAGGAGTGCAAACAAATGGCTACCAAGGAGAATATTCAAGGTCCATCTAGTCCATTTAAAAAAGCAATATTCAATGGCCAAATTTTGACTCTCGTTATTGATCATGATGAAATTCATATAAGACTTGTAATTATTTAATTGATTTTGACAAGTATAATTTAAATACAAAAATACAGAGTTATATATAAATCAGGAAAAATGAGCAAGTGGTGTACAATTGAATCAGATCCAGGTAAAAATTATTTCTTTTCATTTGTGCTCCAGTACTCGCCATATTTTCATAGAATCTATAAATGTATTTATTTCTAGGTGTGTTTACTGAACTAATGAGGCAAGTTGGAGTTAAGGGAGTTCAAGTAGAAGAGCTTTTGACTCTCGATGACGAGGAGCTTAACCAAATTAAGTAAGATTAAACATGAAATAAATCCCTCTTTAGACCAATTTACGGTTTGATTTTCCTCTTCAAATGGGTTTAAGACCCAGAAAAAAGAGATACCTTGACTGATTACGATCAAGAGTTATTCTTCGCAAATCAAGTTATCAATAATGCATGCGCTACACAAGCCATCTGCTCAATTTTAATGAACCGTAAAGATATAGATATTGGAGATGAACTCAGGAATTTAAGGGATTTTTCGATTGAAATGACCGCTAAAGATAAAGGTTGGGCAATTGGAAACTCAGAAGTTATTAGACTATCTCACAATAGCTTTGCAAGACAAGAACCATTTGAAATTGAGCATGGACCATCGAGTGGAAAAGAAGAGGATGTATTCCATTTCATTTCTTACATGCCATTTAATGGACAGCTTTATGAGTTGGATGGACTTTAACCTGGACCTATTTCATTTGGAGCATGCACTGAAGAAAACTGGCTATCCTTAGCAAGAGAACAGATCATGAAGCGTATTCAAAAGTACGAGAATTCAGAACTTAGATTCAACTTAATGGCAGTAGTCGCAGATAAGAAAGATTAAGCCGAAAAAGAATGGAACAGACTTAAACTTATAAGAAACTTCTTGAGCAAGCAACTAGGTATAGAGACTGACGAAAGCATGGAAGATTACTCTTCAGTTTAAAACGAGATTGATGAGCTTTCTAAGCAAAATTAAGAAACTATGCAAGCTAGTTTGACTGAAATTAACTAATCCATAATCAATCAAGAGATGAAAGTTCAGCAGGAAATCGAGAGAAATCAAAGATGGAAGACTGAAAATGAACGCAGAAAGCACAATTATGTGCCCTTTATCTTTGAGCTATTGCAGCAATTAGCTAAGAAGAATATGCTTGATGGTTTGTTCAAAGAAGCAGTTGAAAAAAAGAAAAAGAAGTAAGAGGAAAAGAAGGCTAAGCAAGCTACTAAACAATGAGATTTGCATTTCTACAATTATACTCCTTGTTAATTTTACATTAATTATTCTCACTATAAATATAAATGTCATAATTTCAATAAGCTGATTTACTTATGAAAATATTGCTAAACATTAAACAATTACCGATGAGTTACTCTCAAAGAGAGTTAATTCAAAGGATGAACCAATATTAAACGCATAGTATATCTATGAACTTTAATAAAAACTAGAGTCACAATAGGAATTTGCTTCAAAGGCTCAAAGTACAGTGAGGTAAAATAAGCTATAGAAATTGAAGTTTTAGTACTTACAAGAAGAAATAGATAAAATTGGTTGTAAGTATATATCGTATTTAATTAAACTTTAGACTTTTAATATCAGTACTGTACTTCAGATAAATATCCAGAAAGAAACTACATCTAAGAAATTGCAAGGTAACTCTTTTTGAATTCTTAACTTAATTTTAGACCATCGACATAATACCCCGAGGTTGTTTTTCAATCTGAAACTCTACTTCGACTTATGAACATATTCATTAAGAAGAAAAGCATAGGGAGAGTTTTATCGCTAGTATGTTTTGATTTTATTCATGACTTCACAGACAGTCGCTGGAAATTCTTAACTCTAAAACATTTCCAGTCAATCGATAGTATTACTCCAATTTTAGATATAGATTTAGATGAAAGCACTACAAATCATGCTACTTAAAACATCAAATCATAGTCAAAACTAGTTAAAATTACTAAAACTTTTGGAGTTGTGAAGGATCATGTCAACTATCTCAAGAGATCTAAATGCAATTTATAAAATGGTTTTTTTTCAAGTCAATTTATTAAGTATTAAATTTATGAATGGAGAATATTGCAATGTTTCAGACCACTATGGATACAATATGATGCCATTTGGGTATCTGAGGGATAGTATGAAAATATTAGAAATATAAAAAGAGTAAAATAAAGAAATTAAGGTTAAAAACGATGAAAGGTTTATGCAAAAGAGAAAAAGGAGAAATAAAAGTGAAGGTGGAAATAGCCATAATATTCGAAAAATAAAGTACTTTTTAATATATATTTAATATTTAATGTCTTGAAATTTGGAAAAAATCAATAAGTTACTTGCATTTTCAACAAATCTTACTTTTTTATTAGATATTTTTACAATAATTCAGTTCTTGTTCCAAATAATCCAGCAGTTCCTGGTACTAAATCTCCAACACACTAGTAAGAGAGCCAAAGAACCTACACCTTGAATAATTACGATATCTATGAAGACAAGAAATTTCATTATAGAATTATGAGAAGAGCAATCTATGTTGACAGATTAAGAAGAAAAGAAATACTGCTTGGGAACTTGCCGGATAATGAATATTTCACAACTTTAGACATGGATAAAAAAGAGAACAATCAAAATACTTTTAATGACTTACTAAGGTTGCTCTATAACGACACTTCTTTCTTACTTTTAAACGAAAAAACTAAAGGCTTTAATCTGAACTATTATGAAAATGCTTTTCTATGTTGTAAATGCTATAGGATATACTAATTCTTAACTGATACTTACGCTAAATAAGAAGAGACATATTAGCAGTTCCTTCAGGATTAAAGAATGAAGAATGTAGTGAGTAAGAATAGTTATTTTTCAGGAATGAACCAGCAACTCAATTACAAAATCATTAATCTGGTCAAAGACAAAATGGATTCAAAAGTGACTTCATAGGAGTAAGAAAAAAGGGCATTGCTCAAACTTAAATTATTAAGTTTAAGTCTTGCTAAGTAAAGTCCTGGTAGAAGCACAAAGAGAGATTAGTAAAATAGGTCTTCAGCTGATATTTCCAAATTTATGACATTCAGAAAAGAACAGGAATCTCCTCTACTTAAATCTTAGAAATTTGGTGAAAAACATAGATCCTCTCTAGCCATTGAAAGCTAGCTTTTACCTTCCATTAAGATAAATCTACCATCCATGAAAGAACAAGTTCAGGATAAAGATAAGAAATAAGAAGTAGCTATTTAAGAAATTTCACTTTAAAGACCACAAAGAATTACAGACGTTCTCAATTTACACAAGAACAAATTTATCTCTCATATAAGATTTAAGACTTCGGTTTCAACTTAGAATTTAACTTAATCAAGAAACAATGAAGATTTGTTGGGTATTCAATCTTTAGGCAATGAAAAGAAAGTTGATTTACCTCCACTAAATTCTAAATAGTAAATAGGAAAATCATAAAAAAATCTTTCTGTATAATTCTCAAATCATAACTAATCTTAGACATCAAAAAAATTATTAAAGATCAAGAAGAAATCCAAGGATTTTAAAAAGCTAATATTAAAGAAAAACAATAAACACATAAAAAACCTTTCTTCAATTTATTTGGCTCCTGGAGAAAAAATTAACTTAAAATTATATAATCAAAACCCAAAACATAAAAAGTAAAAGCCTAGTGATGCAATTTAAGTTCTCAATTTAGAAAGTTAATCTTAAATTAAGACTAATGATATATCTGGCTACTCAGAAGATGCTTTTGAACGTTATAGTTAGACCAGTCCTTATTAAAATAGTATTTTAAGTATTAAATTAATTTAGGAGAATTGCATTGGTAATATGTAACGGTATATAAATTAAAAAAAGTCCAAATTTATAAATAAATAGAAGCATGATTGATCCTTAATAATAATAATTGCTAAATTTTTCTTAAAAATGTAACTTACGGAATTTAGTTACTTAAAATTTTAGTAAAACTACCAATACTTCAATGTTATTTTTTCTTCAAAAACCATTCTTATTAAAGCAAATTTACCGAATATAATTCTAATACTTTAATAGATATAAACATCTAAACGTAAATGTAAAAGAATTAATTAAATAATTTTAATCGATTCACAAAATTAATTGTGTTTTACAATATTGCTAAGACTCATGATTTAGATTTCAATTAATAGCATATTGCTTTTGCTTAAAATAATGCTATTTTTCAAGATCCTGCTTAACAACTGTATCAAATAATTGATAGCATATCCCCAGAGCTATTCGATTAAAATCTCAATGCATTGCCTTCAAACAATCAAGCATAGGTCTAATCAGTAACAGATCACATTCTTCAACAATCGTACCTTCAAGACCACGTGATATTTAGCAGTACTGAGACTAATATTTTCAAACGATTACCGAGTGATATTTAATCTCCAAGCCCTATTATCGCTTAAAAAGATATGCCTTAGACTGCTACATCTTTTAGTAACTTTCTTAAATAAGGCTCGATTAAAATGCTAACTTAAAATCATAAGATATTTGAACCTATAGCAGAGACTGAGTCTATAGAAGACGAAAACTATTCTAAGATGTAATTAACTATAAGAGAAGAAAGTTTATAAAATTAAGAATAATTATAGAATAGATAAGACTAAGAGCAACCGTTAAATGAAACATCCATAATAAAAGATTTTTATTCATGAATTTCATAAAGTTATTTTAATTTTTATAAAAAATAAACAAGAATATGCTATCTTATTCACATTCATGAAATAAAAAAAAAGACTATAGAATTGTAAAAAAGTATAGAGAAATAAAATGTCGTATTTTGTTCGATAAAATCTAAACTCAAACTTAGATTCAGTGTAAATATTCATCATTTAATTAAACTTTCTTAAAAAAAGTTTTGATGTAGATTCATAACACAAACAACTTTAAAACGATAAGGATCTATTGAGGACGATGATGATAATACACCATTAATTCATAAGTCAGTTAAGAGGTCAATAAAAAAGAAGATTGAAAGAACCCCTGAACTGGCTTCTTATAACGATCATTGATTAATAAATCCCCCCATTTTTCATATGGATTTATAATTGAGTTATTATTTTGATCAAGAAAACAAATCTCTTGATAAGATTAGAGCAAGGCCTGTGTTAGCTCTTGCCAGGAAGCTTTCAATAAGAAAAGACAGTAGTGTTTTGACTTACTCTCAAGATACAGCCCGAGGCTAACTGCAATCCCCTATGCTAAATTTATTTAAGAAAAGAGGAGATGGAATTGTGCTAAAGCATGGTTTAACTAACATAGATTAGATGGAATTGAACAATTAATCATAAAATGTGTTAAGCTTAAATAATACTGTTATGAGTAAAGAAAAGAAGTTGTTGTCAAAAGTTATATTCAAAAAAGCACCCATAGATGGAAAAATTAATATACCCTTACTTGCCAATTTCTATTCTTTTCTTGCACTAGCAGCACAGAAAGAGACTGTAAGTATTCTTGATTTTTGTATGAATACTTTAGGTTTTCATCAATCTGCCAGAAACTGTAATACTAGACTTGGATATTGTTTCTGAATAGAATGGCTTTGCATATTTGGAGAACGATCATGATGATCCAGTGATGCCGAGATTCACTTTGACCCAGCCAGAATTGGGAAAAGTTATCTCACCAATCAGGCTTACCACTCATAATAGACTCAGAGAGTAAAATTCTAATAAACTTCATTTATCTTAATTTTAGGTCTAAGCCTTTCATTCAAAGCTGGTTTGTTAAAAATCTCTAGAAAATAACCTAAAATAATGCAAAAAGCACATTTAGCAAAAGATAAGCAATTTTTATACCACTTAGTGTTACAAAATAATGCAGGAGAAAGCAAAATATAACAAACTTGGATTTCTTTATTCAAACAACATATCAAAGATTGAAGTAGTGTTCTAGAAAATGTAAGAATCATAAATTTAAATGGCATTAATTTCTATAGCTTCTGACATTTACATTTAAAGATATATCCCAGCTAAGAGTAATAAAAATAGCATTATGAGAGTTGTATGGTCCAAAGAGCATGGTTACAGAGTAAATTTCAATTTCCTTAAAACATAAATTTAGATGTATTTGGTTAGTGCGATGAAAAGTTATGATGGATAAGTAAATACAGGAGAGAGCTAAACCAAGCCTCCAAAGCCACTTCAGGAAAATATTGGTATAAATAAAATTATATATTTTTAGTTTTTGAATCAATTTGATCATGATGAAAAGTAGTGCCAAGACTTATTCAATGGCACAGAATGTTACTATGTAGTCTATATTGTTAATCCTGAAGATACTTGGTGTAGATACAAGCTTGAAGTTTCACACAATTAAAACAACCATCTCCTACTCCAAGAAAGAACACCAAAAATTGATAGTGTTCCCTATCATACCTACAAATACTACAAGTTTACAATCTTGGATTTAGACAAGTCTAACATCACAAATGTGAGTTTTGAAATCAATCCATTGCATGGTGATGCTGATATTATTGTAGCAAGAAACATAACTTTTCCTACTAGAGATGAATACGAAAAGAAATCTACAAGAGTCGGTAGTCTAGTGGATCATGTTAGCTTTTTTATCGATGAAAATACTACCTCACTATCCGGCACATATTATATAGCAGTTTGGGGCTATTCTTATTCTACTTATTAAATCATAGTTAATGTTGATAGAAAATTGCTAAAAGGTCAAAAAATTGATGATAATTACCTAAAGGCTGTTACTCTTTATCAAGGAATTCCAATTACCAAATCTCTTTAAAGTTTTAGAGATAGATTTTATGCTCAGTTTAGCGTAGTAATGGATGAAAATGAATCAAACAATATTGTAATAAGTCTTAACATGCTTGAACATAATGTTAAAACTTATATAAAGTATGGTTCACTTCCCACTTAAGATATTAAGGACATGGAGTTTGATGGAAGTTTCACACATCTGATTGAGCCCGCACATAAAAACCATCACAAAAATGGAACTTACTATATATTGGTGGTTCCAGACCCCAATTTCTTTGATATATTCATTGATAAGACTTATTCTTTCTCCCTTAGCTGGAGAACATTCGATAAGATCCCTCATTTAAACTCTTAAGGATTGCAATAAGTTAAAACTGGCTTCAACAGTTACTCTGTATTCTAGCATTATGTACTTGACAACACTTAAGATATCAGAATCTCTTTGATCACTCAAGGACATCAAGACATATTTGTAAGTGCCAATCCAAATGTTAAGGATCCAAAGAACTAAACCGCTGATTTCTCAACAAAGTATCAAAGAGGTGGAAACTACACAAAAGGTAAAACTTTAATAATCCCTATGGACCTGATTATTCAGAAAAATGATGCTTGCAAAGACTTGGGTTATGCTGAGAATAATAAATGTGTTCTTTACGTTAGTGTTTACTGCCAGGACACAAAGGGTTGCTCATCTTAAATAGAGTTAGAGTACGACACTTAACAACCAAGAAGGATCTACTCAGGTTAATCTAAGCACACCATCATGAGTAACGAATCATTTGGTCTATACTACATAAGTGTCAACCAGAAAGAAACTTCAGATGTTTTTGCAGTTTTACAGACAATGACTGGAGAAGCATATATCGAGTATAGCCTTCAAAGATTTGGTGATGATTACATTTATACTCCTACAAAGAATAGATCTGTGTCAAAACTCAACACCTAAACATTGAAGATTAAAAATTCAGAATTAAAGAAATGCTTTGAAAATTAACCTGAAGATGTTTTTTTTAATGTTTTTTATTAAGCCTAAGCTGAAAAACAAGATGAATGTCAAGTTGTATTTAAGATTATTCCTGAGTAAAATAATAAAGAAGAGAACTTGATATATAATTTTGCAGCATATATTCATATTATTGAAGTTTCAAATAAACAAGCAATTTATGGTAGCGTTGATCAAGGAGAATATCAATATTTCCTTTACAGAGAAAATTGCTTGAATTGTACTATGCTAATAAAA
>ARYC01011616.1:0-21017 GCA_000711775.1 Oxytricha trifallax | reverse complement strand
ATAGACATTTTCCAAAAACATAACTGAAGGTAATTAATAATTAATTAATTTTAATTTTAATTCATTTTCCCAAATCGAATGTATTCCTACAATAATACTCTAAGAATCTTTAGAATTGGTGTAACAAACTTTTATGGACGATATGGATCAATAGGAAATTAATGAATATCACTAATAAAAAACTATACAAATGTATCTAACAGAGGAAATAGAAATATATTAAGAAAAATGATAATGAATACAATTGCAAAAAGAAAACTGTATTGTAAGATCTGGAGAGACATGATCATTATAAAAATAAACAACAGAATGATGAAGGTAATTCGAAATCCTATACAATTATAATGCACACAAAATAAAGTATTTATATCATTTAAATTTAATTTAAACTAATGATATAATGGCTGGAAACGCTTTTAAAAAGAAATCAAAATACTTTCGATTGCTAGCTACGATTTTACGGTATTAATAATAATCATTAAATGTTTTATTAATTTCTGGTGTTATAAAAATGTTTATTTTCACAAGTACATGACTACAAGAGTGATAGTAGAAAAACATCAAATAATTAGTTATTTTTAATGATAAACTTAATAAATAATTGCTTTTGAAGGAAAGTATAAAAAGTAATATATATTTTACCAAGTAATTTAATGTGAATTATTTAAATATTCTTAAAATTGTTAAACTTCCTTAAATTCTCAAATTAAATATTTATTTGGGATTATTGGTTTTGTGAAATCTGTGAACTCAATATGAAGTGTTAAATTAATGAGTAAATTAATATTAATCCATATATTTTATAAATTTCGCCTAAGAGATTATGTTGCTTTTCAAATAATAGACCCCCAAAAAATAATAGAGTACTTTATATAAGAAATATAGAGCTTAGCAACAATTATGAAAAAAAAATCAGAGAAAAATTAAATTAAAAATAAATATAAGAAAAACAAATTTAAAAAATAGATTGACATTCTTTTGAACAAATCTTCGTATTTATTCAATTTTAATTATTTTTTACTTGTGATCTTCGTTTGCACCATGCATAAAAACATCATGGCAATACTTATTTTTATGATGTAAAATTATTTATGATGTAAAATCTTTAGTTATAATTTACAATTAACTTACTGTAAAGAAGCTTACTATTATAATTTACACTCAAATATTAGATGATCGATTTGTCATTATGATTTATATTTTGCATATAATAAAGTAATCATAAATCTTATGTTTCACAAACTTACAATGTAATGAATATCTATATTTAATAGTAAATTTATAACTTATATATGCTTTCATCCATGGATTTTTGTGAATTTTTTAATTATAATATCGATAAAATACAATAAAAATTGGTAATTAAGAGAAATTGAAATCAATGAGGAAAAAATCTTAATTATAACTGTATTGTTTTTAATATTTGATAAATTTAATTTAATGAACAACAAGCATGGAAAGAACAGATTATGATTAAAATCAAACAAACCTCTAAGGAGCTAGTTTTTCAGCTTTACAAGCTATTTGTGAGAATACAGGTACTAACTCAGATAACTAGGCATATCAGCTTCTGATGCCTAATCTTTAGATGATTGAATAAACTTTGAATCCAGGAACATTTGGAGAACTTAGAAGTAAAGATTTTCAGGATTATTTTTCAGGGCTTCTTTAAATTATTTTGGTTAGAGTTGGATCAAAAGTTCATACTGATATTGCATAAAATATCGTTAAGCTATTGGTAATGATCTTTAATAACCAAAATAAAGTTACTGAAAACGGATTGATTGCATTGAGTGGCCTCATAAAGGTGTAAGCAACAGGCTTGACATTAATAAATTATCAAATATGTCGTATTTAAACTTAAAGGTAATGATTAAGTGTGCTTGAGACTTGGATGCGGTATTGTTTCAGGCCTTGCAAACGCTTTTAGAGAGGAAATTGGTTCATATCTAAAAGACATTATCTATCCATTAGCAGCAGGTCTATCAAGCGCAGATTCCTCTAGATAAACTAATCTCTAAAAATTGTATGCTATTGGTGACTTGGCTATGCACTCTGGAGAAGTTTTCATCCAACAATATCTATCAGGCACTTAAATGATTCTTAGCAGTGCAATCAATAAAGTTTAGTCAATGTTTCCGAGAGTTTAGATTGTGATCTTGCAACCTACTTGTAAAATCTTAGACTTGCAATCGTTGAGAATTAAAATACATTATTGCAAGGAATTGAAGATTAAACTTCATCCTTATATATGATTTAATTCACACCTTGCCACATCTATTATCTCTTATAGCTATCATCTAATGCTTTAAACTGCACATTAATTTAAATTTATCAAATATTTAAAAAAATACAGTTATATTCAAGCTTTTTTTCTCATTGATTTTAATTTCACTTAATTTACCTATTTTTTATGTATTTTATCGATAATTAATTTTATAAAGCTACCAATGCATCACAGTCAAAAGTGAAAACATGAACTATAATTTACATCTATAATAAGTTTATTAGCAATAATATTATTAGAAAGACTTCTAATATTAATCAAGTATAATCGAAATGTGGAGACTGTTATAAAAGAATCAAAAATGAAATCAATTAGGATTATGTTCAAATCAAAGTATACTAATGTGTTTCCAACTGTCGATATTATGAATTAAGATTAAGATTTTAATTATCAACTTTAGTTAACTATTTATATTTAAATTTAATTAATTATTAATTTAATCAACATTTTCCAACTCATTTCTATTTTAGGGCGGTGACTTTTTTTTCTCTTTTGATGACTTTCATAGCAATCTTTTCTTGTGTTTTTTTGATAAAAAATTTAGATATCTTCAGGGTATCTTCCTTGAGCTATCTTCAGGATATCTTCCTAAAAAAAAATTAAAAAATACAAATTTTACAAAAGTAATAGTAGTAACAGTAACAATAGCAGTAAAAATAGTAGAATCAGTAACAATAACAATATTAATCAAAATAATTAAAGTACAGCTAAAATTCTAGAAAATTTCAGATATTTTAAAGTTGAAAATTAGTTTTCATTTTTATCTTCTTCGTCATCTTATTCATCTTCATCATTAGTTCTTAAAATTAAGAAAGTTAGAAAAATTGGATTTTTTGGTAAAAATCCCTGTACTTTAATTATTTTGATTAATATTGTTATTGTTACTGATTCTACTATTTTTACTGCTATTGTTACTGTTACTACTATTACTTTTGTAAAATTTGTATTTTTTAATTTTTTTTTAGGAAGATATCCTGAAGATAGCTCAAGGAAGATACCCTGAAGATATCTAAATTTTTTATGAAAAAAACACAAGAAAAGATTGCTATGAAAGTCATTAGAAGAGAAGAAAAGTCACTGCCCTAAAATAGAAATTAGTTGGAAAATGTTGATTAAATTAATAATTTATTAAATTTAAATATGAATAGTTAACTAAAGTTGATAATTAAAATCTCTAATCTTAGTTCATAATCTTGACAGTTTGAAACACATTAGTATACTTTGATTTGAACATAATCCTAATTGATTTCATTTTTGATTCTTTTATAACAGTCTCCACATTTCGATTATACTTGATTAATAATATTATAATGAGGAATAATTATTTGTAATCGCAAAAGAAGTCACGGGTTTTCAATCATAATAATATTTGAGCGTACAAATGGAGGTTATATTCATTAAATTAGTAAGTTTAATATCAGAAGCTCAATAAATTATAATTTATAGTTTTAGTTCAATAAAGTCAAAACGTCCAATCAAATACTGACTTTTAAACGTAATTTTTTTAATAATTAAATCATTTAAAATAATTTATAAATTAGAAAGATAGTGGAATGACCCAACTCAAAACACTGCAAATGGAGCAAATCAGAAGAGTTCCGCAAACAAGATTATTAAATTTACTCAGCAGATATACATATTTATCAATTATAGAGAAGAGTGGGGTTCATTCACTTTTGAAAAAAAAACTCTTTTATATCATTAGAAACATCTTCCAGAATGGACTAATAAACTCTTCAATGATCAGATACCAGATCTTATTGCTAAGTTCCAGGATCTTACTCAGTCACTACATGTTAAGGAATTTACTAGAACTCTAACTTTAATTCTCATACTCAGTCCATATCTACAATAAATATATCAAAAGACCAACATAAGCTATTATATCCTGGTCTACCGCAATCCAAGGTCTAGATAAACACAGTTACAGAATTATAAACTCAGGCAACTCAATTAAAGCTTATTAAGTATCCCTTTTAAAACTTTATCTCTTACCTTATACAGAACACTTAAAGAAGCCAGAAGACAAAAAAGGGCATATTGAATGATTCATACTACTCAATTGAAGATGGAGTTTTCTCATATTATAATCTTTGGGAGAGAAAATCTGATACTGTGATGACTGCGACAGTAAATTCTTGTTGTCTGTGGTCAGTATTCTGACTACCTAGCAACATTTAAATAACAGATCGAGAAAATTGATGACAAAGAAAAAGTTATGCTTTTTAGTAATTAAAGATCCTAGAATTTAATAATTTAAAAATAGCAGATCCCACCAATGTCACAAAACATAGTAATGAAAGTGTCCCATCAAGAGGATAGGTAATCCTATACAATTAAGACCAGTTGGAAATAGAATTTCACTTAAAATCTGTGAGCAAACTTCGAGAGCATAGAATAAATTTGAGTCCCTCAAATTCAGATAGCCTTCACAGGACTCTGTAAGATACTTTACCAAATAACCTTAATCCATAGCATAAACATTTAGTTTTCTAACACAACTATCTTACAAGTCTTATGAAAAGGCAAGAGTTTACAACAACGAAAGTAGCCAAAGACATTAAAACTACTGACTCATATGTACTTAAGGAGTATAATTGTTCCTATACTTTGTGATAAAAATAATCGAATAACGCCAATCCAATTCAAATTATCGGGATTGGCTATGAACTGAATATAAACCAAGTCGTATTCGAATTTAAAAATTGCAAAACATGCGGGCTTTGTAATAAAAAAGATGTAGTTAAATTAATCCCCATCAATTTTAACTTTTATGTATATATACATATAAGTAAATATAATTTTATTAAAATATAAGAAAAACAACTCATGAAATTTTTAAAAAATGAAAAGTAAATAAATAGTCATATCAAACCAGGGAAGAATAGATAGTGGCAATGGAATGGACAAAGAAAGGGACCATAGGACAGAAAAAAGATAAATTGGAGAACATTTGGATAAGAAAGAAATTTAGAAAAATAACTTTATTCAAGATTACCAAACACTCAAATTAACAGAAATTCCCTTATATAGGGAGCACCATAGGATGGAAAGCGTCTTATTATATTATACTAGTAAGTGCTAAAAGACCTAGATGTGAGTTAATAATTATTATTATTATTATTGTTATTATTATAATTTTAAATAAATTGAGAGATAAAATTTCCCAAAAAATGTTAAAAATACAAAGAGAAAAATAAAAATAAAGATCAATTCATTAATCAATAATTTTAAATTAAGTCAATTAATAGTTTAATCCAGTTGGTACTCTATAAATTCAAATTAATTATTAAAATAGAACTTATGTTAGCGATTCATATGTAAAATAATTTATTTAATTTAAAAAGAAATTGTTAAAGACTGACCACTTTTTGTAAATAATTTACTAGTCAAGCAAAATAAAATTAATTTATCATGTTACTCTTTATAACTATGTATAATAATTAAAGCTCAATTCATTTCCACACATCAGAATTCATCTATGACTTGAAATAGTAATTTAACTTTAAGTCGAAAAAGAACTCTAAAAAACAGTGATTTTCATAATAGACGAAACATCGGGAATTTCTTTATATAAAAATCAAATAAACTACCATGTAATATAAAAAAGTAAATTTAATTGCATATTAAATATATTTAGAGAAAAATTATGGATTTAAATGGATGATTTTGAGAATAAAGTACTGATGAGTTTTTTCGTTGATGATAGTTTTTATAATTATCAATTAATTGTTTAATTATTCATAGTAATTTTTATTTTAAATGCGATAGAACATCAAACTTTTATTATAGTAGTTTTTTCATTGAGATTTTTCAGTTCTGATATTGATTGTTTAAGTTATTTTAACTTTCGTAATTTTTTCATCATTTTCACACAAAATTTATCAATAAATAATTATGTTATTTGAGATACTTAAATAAATAATATTTTAGGAAAAATGATATAGATTTTACCAATATATCAGATTAGTCATTTACATTTATAATATTTTTTTATTAGAGATTGTGAAATATTTTAGATTTTCTCAATTAACTGCTTATATAAATCAATTTTTAAATTTTGATAATAATAATGTTGAACTTATAATTGATTATTTGAACTACTTTTAATATTTAAAAATCTATGATCGATATTAAGTCTTATAAATCAATCAGAAATAAATCTCATTGAAGAATTAGATTAGAAAATATATCAGAATCAAAATTTGATATTTAGTGACCAAATTTTATTAAAATAAACGGTAAGATTGCAAAAATAACAATAACTTTTGGCAATAAATAGAAATATGAAGTTAAAGATTGGTATTTGGTTTTTTATGAATATAAAGAAAAGCTAACTTAAAATTTAATATAAAATATAAATTGTAATAATGTGAAGTACCTCAGCATATTAATAGAATAGAGAGCAATAATTATCAGTTTTATAATAAATAAGATATACTACCAGATAAAATTAAGTTTATTCTAAGTAATGTGATAATATAATAATGATTTTAAGTAAAATTTTTAATTTAAAAAATAGAATTAATGAAAATAGGTCAAAATCTTATAAATAACATTTAAATCTTAAAGATTGGTAATTTTTTTTTACATTAATAACTTTTAAATTGGACTTAATATGTGTTTGTTTATACTATCAACAAGAAGCATAATAAACTAATGTATATATATCAAGTATAATATATAGTAAAGATTTATCAATTAATAAAGTGAAGAATTCTTACAATTATAAACTAAATCTTTCTTTAAAGTATGCAACCTCCTATATAAAAGTAAACTTTGGTTGTCTTCATCCAACAAAATACTTAAACAACTAACTTGCTCTATTATAGCCTTATATAAATATTCGCTTCCAAATAAAAAAGTCATTAAGCAACTAAGCTATTTTCTTTACTTAAAAATAAAAATAATGCTTTAATTCATTATCTAAAAAGTAGCATGGCCTTTTATATTATTGAAAAATATTTAAATAAATGAAATGGAATGAAATAATTCATACATTAACATAGTGGATGTAGAAGCAATTTAAGATTGTTTAGTAAAGTTCTTCATATTTATAAGCTAAAATTATTTAAAAATATCTTGAATTAATTTTAAATTCATATCGCTATGTCAAATTTTAATACCGCAGTTCAAAGATTCAATATCATCAAAATAATGGAAGTGATCAGTAGTAATCATGCTAATGATTTTTATTTTAATTGAGATCAAGATACAACAGTACTCCAAAATATGTAATTTTTCAATATTATTTAAATAAAATTTATAGGTTTACTTGAACCCTTAGAATAAAAAGTGATCACATCACAATGAAAGTGTCATTGAATAATAAAAAATTTATGAGAAAAAAGCTGATCGTATTTATTTATTCAATATAAATTTAGCAAACAAACTGAACAAGAAATTTTCATAGGAAATAGAAATTTATAGTTTTTGAGCTTCTTAAAAACTTCAAACCTAAAAGAAATTAGACTTTAATTTCACTGGAAGTATGCTAGATAAATTAAATAATTCTCAATTATGCAATTCTAATCTTAAATTTTACCTGAAAAATTATCAAAATTATCTTTAACAAAATTTGTCTAAATAAAAGAGTGATTATCAACATATACTAACTGCTAATTTTTACTCTTGTAATTTAAACAATATATTTATATAACTAAGGAGATGTACATAATTTGATCGATATTAAATGATAAAGCAAATTATGAATGGCTCTTAATTAAACTTCTAATAACTAAAATTACAAATAGGAGAGTATGATGATTGAAAGAAATGAAGAAGTGGAGAATGTATGATGATAAAGAATTTCGAAGGAAAATATATGTTATTGATGACATAGACAAGGATTTAATTTTTTATAATCCTCTTAATAGCGGTCCTTTTTCTATAATTGATTCATGATGCTTTTTAAATAAAATAAAGTGAATTAGAAAATTAATTTACAATAGTAGTAATAGTAATAACAACAGTAGTAGTAGTAAATCTAAAAAAAACGTTTCATCTTCATCTTCCTCCTCATCTTCATCGTCTTCATCACCAATATTGACTTCCTGTGCCCTTCTCTCTGCGATTTCCTGAATTCCCTCTTCGTTGACGCCTTCAGTCTTGTCAGGTGCAACCCCTGTAAAAATAAAATGTTAGATATGTTTTTTGTAACTTACATTTTTGTTGAATGGCACAGAGCACTCTGATCAGACATGTTTTAAATTATTTATTTGTCTATTTTATTATTTAATACAATTCACTTTATTTAGAAAATTTCATGATTGATAAAACTCACATTATAGGTGTATTAGAAAAAGAACGAAATTTGTAAACATAAAATGTTTAGAAATATGGGAGATTTGAATAAAAATAAGCAAAATATTATAAATATAATGATTTAGTATGAAAAAATCAAAATTACATATTTTAATTATAAATAAACACAAAAGTCTAGGAGTAAAATTTTGGATGTTTTACTATACTACTAAATTACATCATAAAAATTTAGGATGAGAAATTAAAACATAGAAACTATTAAATTCAGGAATAATTTAGAAGACGAAGGTGATGAAATGGTTTAGAAGATCATTTTTGAAATTTTAAGTCAAATGTCCCTCCCACTTGTATAATTATCTTTTCTAGAGTTAGCACTCTTGACATGATTCTAAATAAGTGTTAAAATTTAGTGATATTAACGAAGCTTGTATTTTAAGGCTTTTTTTTATAAATTTCAAAGTAACTGCACCTCAAGCAAGACATCAAGAATTCAAAATCTACAATTTTATTTAGTTTTAACATGCAACGGTGGCTTAATAAATAACTTAAGGAGATATTGTCTTGAATAGAAATTGTAAATGTTTAATATAAAATTAGTTCAATAAATATGTCAACATAAATCTCATCAAACTCATTTAGAAACTTCAATTCTATAAATGTGCTTACAACAATAATACGAATTTTTTAAAAAATTTAATACGTAGATTAATTAGTAAAAATAAAGTAATTCATTATAAACTTAAAGAATTTGCCAATAAATTTATTAAAAACTAAGAGAGATTCCTATTATTTATTAATCAAGAAAGATAAGATAAATTATGATATCATAGAATAGCATTAAGAGGGCTACATCATATAATTAACTTCTTCTTTAGTCATAAAATCATTGAGAGTTTAAGATTAATATTATAGTATTTAAACTAGTTAAATTAATAGAATCAGTAAATAACTTTCTTGCAAATACTTGAAAAGAATAATGCTAATAAGTTAATATATTTTAAATTAAATATATATTAATATAGTATTAAATCATCATAAAGCAAATTAAAATTATAATAGTAACTATAGTAAAGCTGTCTCAAAAAATTAATATATATATTTATAATAATTTAAACCAAATATTAAAGTATATATAAAGTTCTAATACTTAAATTAAAATAATTATAAGTAATAATTTAATAGCATCAAGCAAGTTAAAAAATATTTACTACAATAAACAATAATAAATTTAACATAAATCAGATAAGATTTCATATCCATAACTTTTTATAAGCCATTGTTTGTACCAAGAAAGAATCAGTGATATTTTTTAAAAGGACTGGTAAGTACATTGCTTTGACTATATCAATGGTGAAGAGCGAAAGTAGCACACTTGCAGATTGAGCAAAATGGCATTCTAAGAAGTAATGGTTAGTTGGAACTCGCCATAAACATGAGAAGGTAAAAATATCGTTTTATAAATCAACTTTTAATATAATAATCTGATAAAAGTAATCAATAAAGGCCAGACAGTTTCAATTTTATAAATCCTTAAAGATTTAAGATAAGTTCAAAAAGTAATCTTGAATCATGAATTTATGAGTGTTAAATATCAGAATCCTGGCAAGGCTAGCTTCTTCAAAAAGTCATTGGCATCAAGAAAATTCTCTACAGGTTCTTCTAAATTCCTTAAAGGACTCACTTTTTAAAATGCCATAGTTCTATTGAAGTATATTTAAAAAATCTGTGTTTCATAGAAGCAGTTTATTGATAAATTCGTATGAAATTGGATTCATAATGGTGAACTTCCTTCTTTGATCAATTTTTAAAGTACATAGAATACTAAATAAATCGCTAAAAAGTAGTGATTAGTTTGTATTTGCGAAGGTTGGTAAATATCTTTATTATTTTAGTAGATTCCGTGTGATTTTGTTACATCTACTTTTGAACTAGCTTCGTCTGTATATACAGTGTATCTGTAGCAACAGCCTGTAAAACAATTACTTTAAGTAAAATATTTTAGAATAAGATGAAAGTAAAAATGAGAGATAACACGAAGAATAAGGTCTAGCCAAGACAGAAAAAAGTTCAGCTAAAAAGTTAATTTACTAAGAAAACAACTACTTTTAATGCTTTTACTGTCATGGCAAGACCTGATTATCCATTTTATCTCTTATTTTTACTTTCATCTTATTCTTATATATTTTACTTAAAAGTAATTGTTTTACAGGCTGTTGCTAGAAATACGCTGTATACAGTTAGCGGTAGTTCAGAGACTCAATAAGCGCAGATGCAACAAAATCTTACGGAATCTACTAAAGTATTACATATATCACCTAACCTTGCAGATACATAGTAAGGCACGAAATAGCTATTTTTAAAAATGTATTCAGTATTAAATGTACTTTTAAAATCGAGTAAAGAACGAGGTTCACCATTAGATAATTTAATATCATACGAATTTATCAATAAACTGCTCATATAAAACACAGATCTTTATTATTTATTAATTTCATCAGATTATCATTTATAAGAAGATTTATATAACAATATTTAAACTAAGTAATTTTATTATTTAGTTAATCTGACCATTTGACAATATATATTAAGAGTTGAATACTTCTATTTTGACGATTTTCAACGAATTTATAGTGAATCATACATTGAAAAATGATATTTACGTGGTCACCGTGGTCATATCACGAGTACCACAAGTAAGGTGTCTATGTGACCAAGTTACTGGTAAGTTGGTAAGTAAGCGTGGTCATTGCTCTACTTGACGTCATTAAACAAATCAACAATGGAATCATGCATTTTCAAGTGATGATCACAGTGGAAACAGAAATAATGGTCATCATGTCAACGAGGTCCACGAAGACAGTGCCACTGTGACTACTGAACTGATAGATTAAGGGTTGGTCATGGTACTGTTACTTTTGACGATGGTTGCTTTATCACTATTTTATTGGTCAATCTCCTTATGATCACGGTCTATGTCAAAATATCACAAGGGCAGTTATTATGAAAGACCAATTAATATGTTATGTGATCGTGGTCACCACTCTATTTTTACGTCATTCAACAAATTTTCATGAAATCATGTATACTGAAGTGATGACACGTGATAAATGCGGCCATGGACTTCATTTTCACCATGATTATAGTCTTGGCCAGGATTTTATTAAGGCATTAATCAAGTGACCACGTAACTGGATCGTGGTTAGTCGTGAACACTGTTCTATTTTGACATCATTCGTTTAATTAACATTGAAATAAATCATTCTAAATTTATGATCAACGTGGTTATGGTAAAGTTCATGGCCACCATAGTCATGGTCACGAACATGACAAGGTCATTGACTCATGGATATTTTTCTTAACATACGTCTTTCGACTAATTAACAGTGAATTCAATCGTTTTCAAGTGATGATCACCAAATCACATTGGTTAATGTTTGCATTAATGCATCCTCTTTAAATGAGGAAAAAACGTTTCCAACAACAAAAAGTTTTCCAACTAAAGCAAGATTTTTTATTAAACTTTACAGCTGTTATTTCGATGTTCAAATAAGAGTTGTAGTGCTTGTATGAGGGAGGCAGGATACAATTTTCTCTCTTTGAAAATTTATACTTTAGTCCATATTCTCAACTCCTATATTTTTAAACAAATCACATCAGATAATTTTATGATTTTATTTTGCTTTATTTATATTTTTTATTCATATTTCGAACTATATTTTCTTATTTTATATTTAAAGGAGAATTAATATAATTAAAAAATATTATTAAATTAAAGGTTGTTGTGAAATAAAATTAAAATTTTCTCATATTTTTATATTTATTGTGTCAATAATTAAGTCGTTAAATTTTGAATTAACAGTGATATTTATTGTCTTAGTTATTAAAATGTGTAATTTAAATTGATTCTATGCATATTTGAAATAGTAGTGATATGATTTTCAATTAATTTAAATTAATTTAATATTTATCTTAATAAACATAACTTAAATTGATTAAAATTTTTCTTAGTATTTACATATGATTTATCTTTCTTTAATTTCTTTACTATTTAATACTTGGTTCATTTAAATCTATTTTTTATATTAGTTTAGAATTAAATGTGTAGCTTTGTTAAATTATTACTAAAAATTTTGTTCGTAGTTTAAATAATGCATCTGAAATAAATAAATTACACATTTAAATTTGTTTGTAAGACTTTATCAAATTTATATATATATATATATGATTTTAAATAGTCCAGATAAGCTGGTTCTCATGAGAAGCACAATCGAAATTAGTCTTGGTAACAATTTGCATCTGCTGGTTCAAACACCATTTAAATTCTAGTGTTTGAGCAATTGATAACACTTTGCTGCTTTTTATATCTTAACTCAAGAATTATTTATGGAAAGTACGGTTTTATCAATATTTTATATAAGAAACTTAATAGCTGTTCTGATTAAAAAATACCACCATTATTAAGGTCATATGTACGAATAATGAAGTATTTAAATGATATAAGAATGCTTAGCTTATCATTACTATCTTATATATGAATGCAATCTGAACGGAATTGTATTGAATATATTCATTGCTCAACATAAATAGTGTCTATTTTAATTTATCAATTTTCTAGGAAGCTGTTTTCACAATTAACTTGTGAACAATTTATTATTATATTAACCAAATAAATAACTATGTTATACTAATATTATATCGTATTTGAAATTAGTTTAATATTTATTTGCATTTAAAATATTAAGAAATCTATAGTTTTGATCGGAATTACTAGCTAACAGTTCATACTATGAACCTCATGATCCATAAAGGCTATAAGTTCCTGTAAATTGAAATTAAATTTTCACATACTGAAAATTCAAAATTGTATATACTATATATAAATATTCCAATATTCTTATAGAAAAGTGGATTAAATTGATTTAAATTCCTTTTTTCTCTTCTCATTATCTAAATCTCTTGGAAAAAATCAGCTCAACAATTTTTATTCTACATTATCGCTAGCATTTGATGTAACTTATTTAATTCATCAGTATTTATCTTTAAATCGAACTAATTCATTTAAACTATATTATATTATGTTATTTAATGCATATTTAATGATTGAATTAACATCAAGTTAATAAGACTAGAAGCCATTTCATGCAAACTCTTAATAGAAAATTAATACAGATAAAACATATATAAAAACATTGATGATTGAACTTTGTAAGTTTTTCCACTATAAGTAAATTAGAACTATGCCCATAAACACAACGAAGATCTTTAATTATTTTATGGTGTAAATATATAACACTAAATGAGATGAGGAGTGTAGTCATATTTAACTGTAAAATAAACTTATGGAATTCCTAGAATGCATTTGTTTCTCCTTGAATTGATCTAAATAAACGATTGACACTGTAATGCTAGGTAGGTTGTAATTTAAATATCACATGTAAATATGTTTATATATTCAAAAGTATAGTGTAAGTATTATAAACGAATGTTTATAAATAAATATAACTTATTATATGGTAATTTTATTAGATTTTTTTTAATTCTTTGAATCAGCACTTATATTTTACGAGATTCTTCAACAGCAAGAGAAATACTTTCTATTGAGAAAAAGAGTTTGAAGAAACAACAAGAAAATTATCGAAAAGATAGAAAATTTAATTCGTTAACTGTATATAAAAATATATTAAAAATAATAATAAGAATTGGAACATTAATTAATATATAAAAAGAATTAAATTTATCAGCATTTGGTCGCTAAATTATTAATTTTTATATTGATATGATTTTGAAATAGTTTAATTTAATATATTTGGTATAATTTAGACATCAATTAATTATTTTAAACAAAAATCAACTTCTACTACAATCATTTTTCTCATGGAATCAAATAAAAAATGTGGTAAATATATTGCAAAAAACAAAGTAAAATTTACTTAAATAATTAAAATATATATTCTTCAAAATATTTAATAATTTTTTCATTCTAGTTATTAAGGCAATTATAAACAAGTGTTTTTTATTCATAAATTATATATTTCCCTGTAAAATATCGGCTAAGTTAAGTTATTTGTGCTTGAGGTGTATAATTAAGACATATTGAGAATGCTTTAATATGGGATAATATCAGTTTCTTGATATCTTAGTGCTAGATATGTAGCATAACGCACTTAATATTTATTCTATTGAAATGTCTGCAGTTCTAGGATTTGCTTATTTACTTCATTTTCAAGGCAATCATAATAGTACTGTTTTGGTGTTAGAATCAAATATGAGTGTTAAATGAAGCTACAATTCTAACTTTTATAACTCTTTAAGTTGGTGTTTAATATACTATGTCATTTTAATTGACTCTTTTGGCTTCTGTTATTGCTCTTATCGTCACGAGAAACTCATACAATAGCTCTGAAGAACTAGTGTGAATGGGAATGCTCTTAGTTGAAATTCAAGAAAATATAAAAATTAAGAGAGGTGCCTCAGTACAACAAAAGTATCAATAATAAAGAGAGTAGTCAATCATTTACGATAGTCAGATAAAACTAATAGGGAATCGCCAAGATCAATTCTATAATAAGGAGGAAAATAGATTAACAATAGACAAAAGTCTCAGAGGAATTTAAAATTAAATTTAAGAATCATATTAAAGAATGTTAAAATTTATGATTAAATGAATCAAATAAACTAATCTAATCTGAATACTAAAAATTCTAATTAAAAATGGAAATGTCTAATAAACTATTTCCCAATATTCTCATTGTCTCTATTATAACCATTTTCATCATCAAAATTAATCTTTTGTTCCCCCAATCTAGCTCTCTTTCTGAAACACCTGTAGATACAATATACTTGATGTGATTTTCTTTTTTTGATAAAGAAATATCTTAAACTTCCTTCTAAACTATAAATATAACTTTTAGTACATTATTTTTAGTTAATTAATTAATTTCCTTTTATAGTTTATGAATATTTCCAGCAGAAAACTTAATATGGGATAAGGAAATTTGAAAAGCAGCATGGAACAATGGTATTAGTTATTCATTAAAATAAAGATGATTTATTATATCGACCACCATGACATCCTAAGTTTCGGAATTTTCATTTCCTAAGTTCTAGAAAACAGATTCAAGTCATCTGCTAATCTTGAGATTTCTTGGGAATATTTATTTTAAGAAAGATAATTTAATAGTTAAGCAGTATAATTATAAGAAATCCTGAATCATTTTATAGTAACTATTTTATCAGATAACAATGAAAATCACAAGAAAGTTTTAGACAAGGGGGGATTGGCAGTCATATATACTGAAGTAATAAGAAGGCAGGACTAAGTCTGAATATATAAATTTATAGATATTATAGATTCCTAAATTCTCATGCACTTGGGAGCATTTGTTTAAGTTTGCTTAGCTCATTCTTTCGCTATTTTAACCTAATATATAGAAAAATTAATCGAGAATATTGAAGACGAAAGAAATGAAGATGAAGCCAATAAGATATCTATAGATTACCTTGAGAGTTGTTTTAAAAGCATAATTATTCAGATACAAGACTCTTTAAAAGTTACTGCGAAATCATTGAAATCAGTTAACTTTTAGTGAGAAACTACAATTTTCTATTCTAACAGTACAAAGTTATAAAACTATTTCTAAATACTTATTCATTCATCATTGCTTAGTTTATATTTATAAAAATAACATATATCTACTATTTTTAAATCTTGATTTTAATTATAAATATTACTTAATTTATTTTCAAATTAACTACCATATCATTTAACATGAATTTATTTTACAAATGAATTTAAATATTTAAAATATATTATTATAATATAAATAAATAAGGAGATTAAAAATATGTGTGAATGATGAAAAGATTTAAGTACCAATGACCTAAATTAAGTTAACTGAGAAGAAAACATCTAATTAAGGCTAAACATTGTAATTAACTTCAAAATATTCATGGCAATTTTAGACAATTTGTTGTTTCAATCTTTTTCATAAAAAGTTCAAACTATGTCAGAAAGAAACAATAAATTCGAAAATTAAATGTTATGATATCATTTATTACAATTTAATGTTACTAAGTTATCCTAAAAGATATTATAATGTGAAAATTTAATATGTTGAAATTGGGATTAAAAAGAATTATAGTTAGAAAATGGAGTGTCAAAATTTTAATCACTACATTTGTCAAATTAGACTTGATTTTTAATTCAATTTTTGAATCTGATTTATAACTTTAAAGCAAATACAATTCGAATCAACTATAAAAGTTATGATAATTAAGGGATTAATGTTAAATTTGTATTAGTAAATGAGTAATCTCAATTAAATTTAGCAAATCATTGTGTAAACTGAAATTTTTTTTATACCATAGGTCTTAGTCATTACTTAGATACATCTTAGTAAGTTGAAGTGGCAGTTGTAAAGACAAAAACTCCAAAAATCCACCATCTTATTACTCAGCTTGTTTTAAAGCCAAGATATCGATAGAGAAAGTGCTCTGTTAAACAGTGGATTTCTAACAGTGCTTGAATGAGATCAACTTGTAGCAAGAATGATGAAATAGCGCTTCCAAGTCTTACTGCCTCATGGAATATATTCACTGTCTTTTAGCTGTGGTAACTTCACAACTTTTATTGGCGTGGGAGAAAATATATACCCAGTTGACACCCATGGTTCTTGTCTTCTCACATTTAAATGCTAAGCTAAACATTAATTTTACTCCCTATTTCTTGGGTAATCAACTTATGCCTGTATATTTATTTAATGCATAGACATATGAACTGCCTAAATCCCATAAAATAAACTTTAGTTGACTGATTAAACCCTGAAGACTAGACTCTTGTGCAAGAATACGAGCAACTTTCTGATAACTCTAAGTAGGTGTTAGATATTAAAAATCTTAATTATAAAGCACAGGGATTCAGCTCTTAAAAAGTTAGCTTATCCCTATTTATTGAATATCTAATTTTAATATTATTGGTTTGTGAATAAATAATGTACTATTCAATTATTGAATATTGCATTTTCATATGAAACGGTCGTCATTAGCTGTGTCAGTAATTCAATTAAAAACACCTCAATCTATTGCAATATTTACTCATTTTTAAGATTTAAACACTTCTGAACAATTTTAGTTTTTAATGGTAACCTTTTATTTATTCCTTTACTATTATTATAATTTTCTAAAACATTTACTTGGCTAAACATTCACACATCATCTAAATCTTCTAGATATACTACAGATGCCTACCATTACCACTGAAACTGTGCTTGTTACTTGAGTGATGAGTATCTACTCATAAAATTAATAGAGTATTTAAAGTATAAATAAAGTAGAATCGAGCAAGAACAACAAGAGTAGCAATAGAAGAGTGATATCATAATGAAGTAATTATTTCATTATTTTAATTCCTAAATAACAAAATAAGTTTATACAAATAAATGATTTACTCATATTGATAATATTTATTGAAATGTTTTTCTATTAATATAATGATAAATTTCAACCAATAAACCAAGTTCTTAGTAATATTTCGATGAATATAATACTATTCCTAGATTAGACGATACCTCAGGATATCAGGGGCAGTTTATTAATTTCAATTATTTGCTAAAAACTGATAGAAAATATAATAAACTACCATTAAGTAATTATTTATAATTTCATAATAACTGATAAATATATATTTTATATTTCAGATTAACTGTATTTATTGCAGGTATACCCACAGTTTCAAAAGTAATATAATAGTGTTAATTTTAAGAGTAATTTAATGAATTAAAAGATTTACTATTTTAGATGAATAAAAAACATTAGTTTAAATATAAATTTATAGTGATATTAATTTTTGCAGTTTAAAGTATTTATTTGAATATTTGCTTGATTATAAATAACTTGAAATAATTAATGGTAAATATTGGATTTAGAACAACTCTTTTATAATTGGCATCCTCTCATAATGACGAATTATTAAGCCACAATTTATTTATTTACAATTTATAATAGGAAATCAATAATTTAAAATGAAATAAATAATTAGGAAATGGAAACTTTTAGAGATCAACGCTGATGGAGCGGCTACACTCACAAAAATTGTAAGTTACAAAAAACATATCTAAATTTTATTTTTTATAGTGATCAAATCCTGTAAGAGCCGGTGTAGCAGAAGACAGACAACTCGCAGCAGAAGTGAACAGAAGAGAGATTCAACGAAATCAAGAAGGAAATGTCCGATTATCTTAAGAAGAGTGGTTAAACTTAGTTACGTTCTTATAATTCATATTTTGATTATTATAATAAGTATTCTGTTAAGCTGATTAAATTTCCATTTTAAAATAAATTTTTTCACTTATTTTTCATAATTATATAAACTAGGTAAGTACTTAACATATTTTATTGATTCCCCTAAACCAGTTTAAAAATACGTTTGCTTATCTTCCTTCATATTTAAAACATATAATCATTTTATATTTTTCAACGAACACGCATGAAAGCACTTAAACTTAGCTAATCAAACCTCGGTAATAAATTACGGTCTGCTTCAATGTCATCTGTTTCCTACTTTCTATTAAGGAAGCCGCTTTAATGTATCTTTAGAATATATACTTTAATAAATGATTTGTCATTTATAGGTAGACTTCAGTTCTGTATAATTCTAGTTCTACTATAAATTTTTAATGAATATTTTTTAATTGAATTTAATGCAGAAGACTGACTAAATTCACTAATATGAAGTGATATTTCTTGGTCTCCTCGATGCTTGATTCTCAACTTCCGAATAGATTAGCCTGAAGTTGAATTAAAAATGGGGAATAATAGGATTTTGATATAAACAGTAGATGGTTTTTATTTACATGTACTGATTTCTAGTTATATATACATATTATAGAAGAGCGATTCCAAATAACTAATTATCAATAGTTAATCTTCTAAGTTCAAACAATAGTTCAAATGTCTGATAGTAACGCTTTATAATTCTAAATATGTATAAGATAATAACATAATGGATTTAAAATAAAGGAAATAACTAAAATATCATTGATTTCCTTTGTACTGAGATCTTAATTAACTTAAAATTCATAAAATCTATTTCAAAATTATAATTTAAAAAACTCCTATATGGATGTGAACAACTATGTAGGTATAAGAAATTTAAATATTTTCACATACCTTTAATTAAAGTGAGTAAATGCTGCAGGGTAATTTATATGATTGAACAGTCACAATTAACGAATAAAAATAATTCATTATAAATAAAATAAATAGAATACTTTTCTTAACCTCTTCTTAACAAAATTTTGTAATTCAAAATAAATAAATAAAATTAAGTTTCTTATTTAAGTAAAAAACTCCTTATTTAGAGAGGAGTGTATAAATATCTCCTAATAATTCATTCTTTCAGTTATACTATTATTTTATTTTTATACTTGTTTAATTAAATGCATTTGATTTATTTTTTTTATTTTAAATTTTTACAATTTTTTATCTGTTTATCAATAATCCTTTTATAAAAATAAATTTCAAAACCAAAATACAATTAAATCTCATATTTATATTTTCATATATCCCAATTAAGTAAAATTGAATATTATATTAAAGAATAAATTGGAATATTTATAAAAAAGAAATTAATTTTTCATAAAATTTTATCCATAAAATTATAGTATTTTTATATAATTTTTCAATTTATTTAAGATTCTTTAATTATAACTAAAGTATTTTATTCATTTTAAATGACTATTTTATTTATAATTTATTCAATTTATATTTTATTGTTTGGTAAAAATGATTATAATATCATAACTTTAATTTTGTATTAAGATTCTTCAATTAACTATAAAAAATAAAAATAAGTTATTTACAACCTTCGGAGTTACTTTTATATTTATTAAAATATGATGTAATAGGTTAGAAATAGCAATTAATTTACAAAATAAGCCAGTATTATTAGTTATATTAACTCTCCTGCAATGAGTCAAATACTATTGTGATGCTTGTTAAGATTATAGAATTCACTGTTCTACAAGGTAATTTCAAACAAATTACAATTCTTTAATGCGTAATTCTACTAAGTTAGAGTTCAGTAATTAAAGAAAGTAAATTCAATTTTTAAATTCAATTTTATAATGAATATATAATTTTATAGTATCTTTTGACCTAATTTATTAAAAGTAAATGAATGTCTTAAACTTGGTTTAGTTAACAAATTAGTGGTGGAAATTTTAATATTCTTGACATTTAATAGGAAATTAAATTTTATATTGGCATTGTCAATATTTTGTCTAGTGTAGACTACTAGTTATAATTATGATGAATTGGGGATATTGTGCATAATACTTAAACTAAATAATATGATTTAATAAAAAATATTAATTCTAAGAACTCATTTTATGATGGACAAGGAAAGAGTTCTATGAAAGATCTAGTTTATAATATAATATAGAAGAATAGAATAGTTAAGCTAAATATA